>BQNB010119684.1:0-20770 GCA_026074375.1 Tanacetum coccineum
TGAACCATCAATTGATTCACCACTAAGAGCTTATTGGGAAAGAGCAAATGATATGCTTATATCTTAGATTCTCAACATTGTGTCTGAACAGATTGGTAATCATCTGACTTTTGTAAATTCTGCTTTTTCTTTGTGGTCTGAATTACAAGAACACTACTCTCAATTAGATAGACACATGATTTATCAGTTAGCTAATGAAATTGTTGAGTTAAAACAGTCAAATTGCACTATAGAGGTCTATTATCATAAGCTTAAGGGTCTATGGGATAAGATTGATGCAATAGAAGCCCCTTATGCCTGTACTTGTAAGTGTACTTAGTGTGTGTGCTTAGAGAGAGAAATACCTAGTGTGTGAAGATTAAGGTGTAATTAGTGTGTGTGCTTAGAGAGAGAAATACCTAACTTGCCTTTTGATTAAATGAAATTGTTACATCTAATCATGGCATAAATACCCTATTTATAGCCTTATTAGATTGTTGACTAAACTTTCCTAACTTGACACAAATAGTCCCTGCACTTTATAAAAGTAGTTAATTATACCAAGATAAATTTGGACAATAAAAGTGTCAATGATACTTTAACTGCTGAGCTTGAAAGATATAAGGAACAAGTTAAAGTTTTGAAAGAAGGAAAAAATATTGATTTAAAGAGTAAATATAACGTTTCAGATTCAAGTGCACAGTCTGTAGAGATTGATCGTCTTAAACAAACTCTTTCTGAACATTTAAAAGAAAAAGAATCTTTAATGCAAACAGTTTCTCTTCTCAAAGATGATTTTAAGAAAGAAGAATCTAGGAACATAGATAGAGAGATTGCTTTAGAAAAAAGGATCAAACAGCTAGATAATATTGTTTTTAAAAGAGATCAATCCGCACAAACTGTTCACATGTTGACGAAACCTCAGTTTTTCTATGATCATACCACTAAACAAGCTCTAGGTTTTCAAAATCCTTTCTATCTGAAGAAAGCTCAGCAGTTGGAACCGAAGCTATATGTTGGTGATATTATTGAGAAAACTAATCCTATTGTGATTCCTGACTCAGAAGAGACCTTAACACTTGCTGAAGAGAGTCGTTCAAAAATGCTTTTAAAACATAAGGATAATATGATGTTAGAAAAGCAAGTTAATACCACACCAGTCGATTATGCTGCTCTTAACCAACTTTACAAAGATTTTGAAACACGATTTGTTCCACAAACTGAATTATCTGCTGAACAAGCCTTTTGGTCTAAGAATTCTGTGAATTCTCCAGAACCCACTCTTTCTAGTAGACCCACCAAAGTTGAGGTTCCTAAAGAACTTCCTAAAGTCAGCATGGTTAATACAAGTTTGAAGAAACTTAAACACCATCTTGCTGGTTTTGATGTGGTAGTCAAAGAAAGAACCACGCCCACAGCTATCACTGAGGGCTCGTGGGGTTTCGAACATACAAAAGCTTGTTTTAGGGATGAAATAATTCCATTTGTAAAAGCTCTGAAGGACTTGTTTAACACATTCAATCAATATTTGGTTGATGAACTTTCTGAAGTCCAAAATGTCTTTCATCAAATGGAACAGGCTGTGGAACAACATCGTTTAGAGTCAAAAACATTTGAGGTTAAAATGAATCAAGTTTTGAACGAAAATGAACGACTCTTGGAACAAGTGTTGAGCAAAGATATTGTAAACATAATTGTGAATTCTTCTGTGGATAATTCTGATGTGAATGTACATGAATGTGAAAAGTGTCTCAAACTTGAGACTGAGCTTCAAACGAATTTCGTTGAAAAAGAGATTTACGATAAACTGTTCAAAAGTTTTACCACTCTTGAAAAACACTGCATCTCTTTAGAAGTTGATACTCAACTTAATCAGGAAATTTTTCAAAGGGACAATTCTGTTTCAAATCAAAGTGCTCCAAGTTTTGATCAACTGTTTGAATTAAATGAATTGAAAGCTCAGTCTCAAGAGAAAGACACGGTCATAATGAAGTTGAAAGAGAGAATTAAACCTCTAAGTGGAAAAATAGATGAGAATAAAATTAAAAAGGACTTAGAAGAAATTGAAACAATAAATATCGAATTGGATCATAGGGTGACAAAGCTTATTGCTGAGAATGAGCATTTGAAACAGGCCTATAAGCAACTTTATGACTCGATTAAACCGGCACGTATTCGATCTAAAGAATAATGTGCCGATTTAATTAATCAAGTCAATCTAAAGTCCGTAGAGATCTCTGATTTAAATGCTAGTCTTCAGGAAAAAGTTTTGGTAATTACAGCTCTCAAGGATGAGTTAAGGAAACTCAAAGGAAAAACTCTAGTTGATAATGATGTTACTAAACACCCTAGTAATCCAGAGATGCCTCTGACAAATATGGAACCAATAACCCCTAAGTTGTTGAATAAACGGACAGCTCACTCTGCCTATATTAAGCATACTCAGGAAGAAGCTGCAGTTCTTAGGGATCTAGTTGATCATATTAAAACAAATTATCTCCTAGATCAAGCCTTAGAATCTGCCTGTAATTTTACTAAACTAATTCAGGAGTTGCTTACCAAAATCAGTAAAACATGCCCTAGTATCAACAATTCAGGTGAACAATTAGTGGCTGTGACCCCAACAAACAAGGACAAAAAAGCTAGATTCACTAAGCCCGTCACATTCTCAAGAAACATAATCACAAAAACAACCACTACGTCAAACCTAGCTTCTAACAAACCTATGTTGTCTTCTACAGGAGTAAAACAGTCTACTAGTACTAGCGGATCACAGTCTTCAGGCAATACAAAGAAAGATAAGATTCGGCAAACACCAAGTAGTACTCTAAGGAATAAAGTAGAAGCCCACCCTAGGACAGTTAAATCTAGTTTGAAAAATAAGAATAGTGTTTTTAAACCTAAAGGAACTGCAAATGTGCAGCATTCCAAGCTTAATGCGAATTCTAAACCTCTATGTGTTAAGTGTAATGGTTGCATGCTTTTTGATAATCATGATTTGTGTGTTCTTGATTTTATCAAAAATGTGAATGCTCGTGTAAAATCTAAATCTGTTAAGAAAAGTTCAAAGAGAAAAGTTTGGAAACCAACAAGAAAAGTGTTTACAAATATTAGATACACTTGGAGACCTACTGGTCGGACGTTCACTATAGTAGGAAATATGTGCCCTTTAACTAGGATTACCACAACTACTGAAGTGCCCCTTAGGAAACCAACTGCTCTAGAAAATGAAACACCTAAGCCTGTTGAAACATTGATTTACTCAAGGAAACATATGAAATCTAAAACTAATGTTCCTGATAGCAAATATAATGTTCTCAAATCTGTATCTGCTAACAAAAAGGAACCCAGTCAATCTCGGGGATCCAATGTTCCATCTTCCTCTCTTAATGAATGTAGGTCGTCCAAATTGTTCTCTGGTATTTGGACTCCGGCTGCTCTAAGCATATGACCAGAGATCGCTCTTAGCTCACCAATTTTGTCAATAAGTTTTTGGGTATAGTCAAATTCGGAAATGATCACGTAACAAAGATATTGGGTTATGGTGATTATCAGATTGGGATTGTTATGATATCAAGGGTTTACTACGTGGAGGGACTTGGACACAACTTATTCTCCGTTGGGCAAATTTGTGATTCGAACCTTGAAGTTGCTTTTCGTCAACACACCTGCTTCATTCATAATTTGGAAGGTGTTGATCTATTGACTGGATCTCGAGGAAACAATCTGTACACTCTGTCTCTTGGAGATATGATGGCGTCCTCTCCCATATGTCTCTTGTCAAAGGCCTCAAAGACTAAGTCCTGGCTATGGCACCGACGTCTGTCTCATCTAAACTTTGGTGCAATCAATCAATTAGCTAGACATGGTCTTGTTCGAGGTCTCCCTAAGATTAAATTTAAAAAGGGCCATTTGTGTTCTGCTTGTTCAATGGGTAAAAGCAAGAAAAAACCCCACAAACCTAAATCTGAAGACACCAACCAAGAAAAAATCTATCTATTGCACATGGATCTTTATGGACCAATGCGTATCACGAGTGTTAATGGAAATAAGTACATCCTCGTCATTGTCGATGATTACTCTTGATTCACATGGGTTAAGTTCTTAAGGTCAAAAGATGAAGCTCCAGAGTTCATAATCAAGTTTCTAAAGATGATCCAAGTGCGGCTTAAAGTGCATATCCGAAGAATCAGAACAGATAATGGAACTGAATTTGTTAATCAAACTTTGAATAAATATTATGAGAAGGTTGCCATCTCTCATGAAACAACTGTTGCTCGCTCTCTACAGCAAAATGGTGTCGTTGAAAGACGTAATCGTACACTAATTGAAGCTGCCCGCACAATGTTGATTTATGCAAAAGCTCCGTTATTTTTATGGGCAAAAGCAGTTGCTACCGCATGTTACACCCAAAATCGTTCCATCATACGCCTTCGTCACGGCAAAACACCATATGAGCTTTTACATGACAAACCTCCCGACCTATCATTTTTTCATGTATTCGGTGCACTCTGCTATCTGACAAATGACAATGGGAATTTGGGTAAGTTACAACCTAAGGCTGATATTGGTATTTTCATTGGCTATGCACCCACAAAGAAAGCATTTCGAATTTACAACCGACGTACCAAACGAATCATTGAGACAATTCATGTAGACTTTGATGAGCTGACTGCAATGGCTTCTGAACAAAGCAGTTCAGGACCTGCGCTTCATGAAATGACTCCTGCAACAATCAGTTCAAGACTCATGCCAAACCCTCCTCCTTCAAAACCGCCTATACCACCTTCACGAACTGAATGGGATATTCTGTTTCAACCAATGTTTGATGAATTAGTCACTCCTACACCCAATGTTGATTTACAAGCCCCTGAAGTCATTGCTCCAGTTGTAGAAGTAATTGCTCCAGTTCCTGCTGTATCAACCGGTTCACCTTCTTCAACAAATATTGACCAAGATGCACCATCACCAAGTAACTCTCAAACAACACCAGAAACTCAACCTCCCGTCATTTCTAACGATGTTGAAGAGGACAATCATGATATTGAAGTTGCACATATGGATAATGATCCGTACTTTGGTGTTCCAATTCTAGAAGTTCTTTCTGATCAATCTTCATCATCGGAGTCTATTCATACACTTGTGCATACCGATCATCAAAATTCTGAACACAATAGCAAATGGACGAAGGACCATCCACTTGAAAATATAATTGGTGAACTTGCTCGACCAGTTTCCACAAGACTCCAATTACATGAGCAAGCTTTTTTCTGTTACTACGATGCTTTCCTCACTGCTGTTGAACCTAAGACGTATAAAGATGCTTTAACTCAATCCTGCTGGATCGAAGCAATGCATGAAGAGCTCAATGAGTTTGAACGACTTGAAGTATGGGAGCTCGTACCCTGACCAGATAAAATTATGGTTATTACTTTGAAGTGGATCTACAAAGTGAAACTAGACGAACTGGGAGGAATTTTAAAGAACAAAGCTCGGTTAGTGGCTCGTGGTTACCGTCAAGGGGAGGGAATTAATTTTGAAGAGTCTTTTTCTCCAGTTGCAAGATTAGAGGCTATAAGGATTTTTCTCGCGTTTGCTGCTCACATGAACATGGTCATCTACCCAATGGATGTGAAGACTGCATTTCTGAATGGTAATCTGCGGGAAGAGGTTTATGTTAGCCAGCCGGACGGGTTTGTGGATCCAGATAACCCCAATCACGTGTACAAGCTAAAGAAAGCTCTTTATGGGTTGAAACAAGCTCCACGTGCGTGGTATGATATGTTGTCTTCGTTCCTGATATCCCAAGACTTCTCCAAAGGCTTAGTGGATCCTACTCTGTTCATCCGTAAGGAAGGCAAGGAATTACTTCTGGTACAAGTATATGTCGATGATATTATCTTTGCTGCATCTACACCTGAACTTTGTGACCTATTTGCTAAAATCATGTGTTCAAAATTTAAGATGTCAATGATGGGCAAAATCTCATTTTTCTTAGGACTACAGATTTCTCAAAGTCCCAGAGGCATCTTTATTAACCAGTCAAAATATGCCCTTGAATCTTTAAAGAAATACGGTTTTGACTCTTGTGACCCAGTGGATACTCCCATGGTGGAGAAATCCAAACTGGATGAGGATAAAGAAGGGAAAGCCGTTGATCCATCACACTATCGTGGTATGATTGGCACCCTCCTTTATCTCACAGCCAGTAGACCTGACCTACAATTTGCTATATGCATGTGTGCCCGGTATCAGGCTCGGCCTACAGAAAAGCACTTACTTGCGGTCAAAAGGGTCTTTCGGTATCTAAAAGGAACCGTAAATCAGGGACTATGGTATCCGAAGGATTCTTCAATTGCACTTATAGCATTTGCAGATGCGGATCATGCTGGTTGTCAAGATACACGTCGTAGCACATCTGGTAGTATGCAGTTTCTGGGAGATAGACTTGTTAGCTGGTCATCAAAAAGGCAGAAAAGCGCTGCGATATCCAGTACGGAAGCTGAATATATTGCTATGTCGGGATGTTGTGCTCAAATTCTTTGGATGAGATCACAGCTTACCGACTATGGCCTTGGATTCAATAAAATTTCAATGTACTGTGATAACAAAAGCGCTATTGCCTTATGCTGCAACAACGTTCAACATTCCAGATCAAAGCATATAGACATCAGATTTCACTTTATCAAGGAGCATGTTGAGAATGGTGTGATCGAACTTTACTTTGTCAACACGGAGTATCAGCTAGCGGACATCTTCACTAAAGCCCTATGCAGAGAAAGAATTGAATTTCTGATCAACAAACTGGGGATGCGAAGTTTTACGTCTGAGACACTCAAACAGTTGGCAGATAAAGTTGATGAATAGTGGTGGTACCTATTCAAATATCCGGTATAATATGTATATACATTAAAACCATAAAAACCAAAAAGATTTTTCATTTTTAGAAAACTTTTATAAAAGCAAAATACAAAAATATAAAATATTTAAAACAAAAGAAAAAAATTTAAAAAAATGAGAAAAATATAAAAAGAGGTAATAATGGCATGTCTTCTGAAAATCGATAACATTTACGGTCTTAGAAATGTCATTCAATAATGATACGAGGCTGTAAATGCAGTTCGAGCAGAAGTTCCAAATGTTTTCAAAACATGCCAAATGGCTTGTATTATTTCAGATAGCAACCTGGTCTTCATCTTAAAGGCAAGTATTTCAAAAAGAAAACTTGACCTCATAACAGGAATTTATTCTCGGGCCTGGTCTACTTTATGACCATGCAAAGGCTTGTGATTACTTTGCATCACAACCCGTGCTTCCTTTATATCCATAAGTGTACGTGTCAGTGTTCTTATGAGGAAAAATAAGAGAAATCTTATTTTAGTGTTTGTTGTTTTCATAAATAAAACATTGCTTCATCAGAAAATGTTTTTTTTTCTATGACATTCGACTTCTTAAACAACGACTACAGCTCTTTAAATAGAAAACGGGTCAATGTTTGAGGGGGAGCAAATGTCAAAAATTTTCTTCAAAAGGTCATTTGATAAAAGGGATAAAGGTCTTAAACAATAACTGAATATCATTTTTAAGGAAAGTTAATTAAATTTAACTTATGTGTGCCTTACATGTTATTTGTTTATGCCTTGACTGAGAATATGTGCATTAGTAAGTTGTTTGGTATATTAGTTAAACTTTTAGGGACTAAATGTGCCATTGTGCTAACTTGTTTATGCCTTCATAACTTCATATCCAAAAGTGCTAATGATATGGAACTTTAGGGGGGTGAATGTGTCACAAACACAAATTGTTTATTTCACACCCACCCTACCGTCACTTTACACACACAACACACACACTAATTATTTTTCCTACACCCACACACGATCGTCATACCTTCATCTTCAAATTCTAGACAACATCGTGCTTAAGGTATAGCTAAAAAGATGTTCTTCTCCCCAAATAAACTCACATCTCGAACGAATTCCATTTTTATAAGGTGTTAGTTTCGAAAACCCTAATAATCAAATTAGGGTTTCTCAAAAATTAAAACTAAATACAAATGTTAATTAGTTGAGGGGTTTTGTTCATTTTTGGGTGATTATGACTCGCTTGTAACAGTTTTTAACATAGTAATCATATGCGTCTATTTTGGTTACTTTTTATATTGTCTTGTGCATACTTGAAGTCTTTCTGGCTGAATTACATGTGGGTTTTGCTATGAATAAATGCTAAATATGTATAAGAGTATGTATTTGAATTGTAATCCAGATAAGTGGTGCTTGATGGTTGGGAACTTGTTAATCCTTGAAAAAGTTTGTTCGTGTGTTAAACTTGTGATTTATATGTGCTTAAATGATGTCAACATGGTTTAGTTGACATTATAACACTAAATGCGTGATGTTTGAGATGTCAAAGAAACATGGAATACTCGAATTAAAAACTCAAATTTTAGAAACCTTCGAGTATGCATTTCTAGTTGAATTCGAATTCGCAGGTGACTGTTGAATACTAATTAGTAGGAGGTAGTTGAATACGAATTCGCAGGTGTCCTTTACTGTCCGAATTCGCATACCACCTTTAGAGCCCGAATTCGCAGGTGTCCTTTACTGTTCGAATTCGCAGGTGACTGTTATATAGGACACGAATTTGCAGACCACCTTTAGAGCCCGAATTCCTAATACTCGGTATCGTCCGAATTCACACAAAGCTTTAGAACACGAATTCGCATTGTACCTTTACCATTCGAATTTGCAATTTCATTTAGCGTCCGAATTCGCAGTAAAACCAGATTTAATCATACTTAATGAATTCAAAAAGGCTAATTATCATAAACACGTAGATTCTAACCAAAAGGTGACATAAAACTTGTGTTAGGTAGCAAATTTAAAATTGGTTATCTTTGAAATCTAATCAAGTTAAAACTGGATTATTTCAACTAAGCCAATTTAAGTTCACTCTGTCAACGGTTATCTTTCTAAAGGTGTTACATGCATTCAATGCCACTTTAGGGTCTCTAGATATAGTATCTATATAAACTTGGTTATATAAACTACATCGACTCTTTCTTAGCAGAATCATGAGTATCACTAAAGAATAACAACAAGCTTTGGATGATGCTCTTGTACCAAGAGAACAACGTCTTACGATTGGCAGCTGCAACTACCGACTGAGCACTACATTCAAGCCCAAGGAACCCACATTTCAAGTCGCTTTGGATGTTCTCTCATTTACTCCTTTTTATCAAGCCTTTCTGATCACTGCAAGTGTCCCTGCTATCTTGACAATGAGATACTCAACCCTTTATATATATATATTAAATATAATAAATATATAAATATATAAATATATAATAAGAATCATAAATCTCAACTGTAGTAAACCGGAAGTATGATTCCCGGGTCGTTATCCCCAACGAGGAATGCAATTGAAAATCGAGAATCGGTTTGGAATTTATGCTTGAATGATCAAAGATTTGATTGGATTTGATAATTCTACGGGAAAAATAAGTAAGGCAAACTAAAAACGAAAGTTATAAGAGCTAAAACCCTAAAACGAGAACGGGAATCCTAAAAAAACGCGACTTAAAAACCTAAATTATCAAAAATTAATCCTAAAATGATTATTTAACTTTTTATAAATCCTAAGTGACTAAAATACAAGAACTAAGAAAACTAAACCAAAAACGAAAGTATTTTAAGCTTAAAAACACTAAAAACGTGAACATGATTCAATCTGGTTCTTTAAAAAATCAAACTCTAAAATTTTAACCCTACGAGAGCAAATTTAATTTTCCTAGGTCCTAAATGATAAAAGAAAATTAAAAAAAAGAATTATATTTTTTTGACTTTTTAATAATTTTATATGAATTAAAAACTGTTTTAATAAGAAAAATTAATTAAAAATACTAAATGAACTTGGAAAAATCTGAAAAAATGCAGGAAAATACTTTGACTTATGCTGGATCTAAGAAAAATAAAATGGGATTACCAGTTTATTGGAATAAGCTGGTAATAAGCTAAAACAACTTATAAGCTTAATGGGGTAAAAACGGTGTTAAACACTTAATTGTGTAGAGTAAGGCCAGATGGCCCTACTGGTGCTAGTAGTTATTGTGTGTGTATTGTGGGACAAGTGTGTGTGAAGGGAGAGGTCATGGATTCGACCCCCATGCCTCTCTCTTTTTTGAAAACATTTTTAATTTTTTTTAAAACTAATAGAATAAGTAAAAGTGACAACTTAAAAAATATTTTTTTATAAGACCCTAAAATAAACTGGCAACAATTAATAATAAGCAGACAGAATGTACCCCTTTTTAAAAAAAACTAAGTTATGAAGGCTAACTGCTAGGCTTATTTTTAAGGCCCTTAATGGATCCTTATGGCTTAGCAGCTTATATCTTTGAAAAGCTTAGCCTATAAGCTGCAAGAATCAATAAAGAAAAAAAGGTTTGAAATGCATACAAGCTAAGAAAGGGCTTATGAAAGATGTTGTTTGACTCAGCATATGCTGAATTTCAATTATCTTTTGTAAAGCCAAAAGCAAAAGTGCAGGCCTTAATTTAAGCTATGAAAAAGAGTTTTAAAATATAAAATAAGCTTAAACAGATTGACTATATACTACCAAGAACTTATAGAACCAAAAATCAGATCCTAAAACTTATAAGAGCTTATCTAATTTAACCACTGAAAACTTAACTTTTAACTTTTGAAATGACTTGAAAATTTTGACATATTTTACTTAGAACAAAAGGGACAAAGCACACTTAAACAAGCTATGCTCTACTGCATTTGGACATGTAAAAGAATAATTTCAAAACCTTAAATACCACTTTTTAACTCTAATCAAATAAGAACAGTTTAAGATTATTTCAAAAACAAAAGATTTGGACAACTTGCAGGTTAAACTTCAAAACTAACTTTAGGACTCTGAAATTCTCAAAAACATATTATAATGACTTAATAGAAGCATTCAAAAGTAAGCTTAGTGACCCAACCCATTACAACCACCATTCTGACCCATTTTGCATTTATGCCAAACACTCCTTTAAATTTGCAAAATGCAATTTTAAGCTTGAAATCCACTGATATAGACTAAGATTTTTAAGAACAGATATATAACTAACAATCTTAAGGCTTAATTAGCAATATCCAACAACTAATAAGCACTATATCAAAGAGTAACAAGATTAAGCAGACTTGTAAGCTAAAATGGCAGTTTATGTGAAAAGCATGAACAAATAAAGTTTAAACTAAAAGACAGCTTAAATAAGTAACAAACAGTAATAATAAGCATAGATAAGCATTAATAAGCAGTAAATAAGCATAAATAAGCACATGAACAGTAAAATGCTAAAAATGTAAAAATGAAACTCACAAGAGGTCCTTAGCTTTTGGCAAGTATTTAACACCCAAAACCAGTCCTAATGCTTCCCATGAAGCTCTAAACCATGGCCATCCAAGATTTACCATGCTCCATTGCTTTTCTTGACAGATTCTTTTTTGTGATTTTTTTGATTTTTAAGACAGAAATTAAAATAAGCTTTTATATGAAATTTTAGTTAACCAAAGGCTTATAATAGAGCTTAATGACAAGATTTAAAATGCAATTAAAGTAAATGACAGAATTTAAAGGAAAGCTTAAATTTTCATCAACTTAAAAAATTACAATGCTTTAAAATAAATGACAGAAATTTAAAAATGATAGTAAGTAAATGGTCTAATTAGTTTAAAAACAAGACTAAGGACAAAGGAAAATAAGCTACATTGGCTTCTATATACTAACATTCTTCTAGGTCTTCAAGTCTTGAATGTGTTTGTTGTGTTTTTTTGTGTGAGGAGAACCAAAAGCTTCATCTAAACCCTTTAATTTTATTGGTCATCAAGGTGTATAATCTGAGCCCTTCAATCTTTTGTCTTTAACCTTGAAGAATGGGAATGTATATTTGATATTGAAAAGGTAGCAGTCTGCTCTAGCCTCCGATCACTAAAAAAAGTGCACTATTGAGTCTAGAGCCAAAAGAGATCATCCATAAATCTCATTAGGACACTTGTCAAAATTATACTTGCTATCCCACACAATGTGAATAACAAGATATATACTAAGAGTCCTACGCATAATCCTTGTGATTTTGCCAGAACATCCGGGTGATATAATTCACAGTAAAGATGGAAATCCTGCTTGAGTCAACATCAAACAAGCTCATGGTAGGTGACTTGTGCGATTCTATATGAATCAAACTTGTGACAACTGGAAAGAAACGATGGTGCGATTCTACAAGAATCAAACTTGTTCTAGGTTATGAATTAACGGTTGATGATGAATTTTTAAAATGATTAACACTCTCGATGTGTCATAAAACCACTTTAGCAAGTGACACGTCGATTGATTTTCAAATTAAATTTTCTATTTCAATCAGTGAGACAGTAACTCACTGATTCACTCTTATCATGCTTTCTGCTTTGAGACGTTTCGATAATGAGAACATGCTGAGTACGATGAATCTAATACATATGTATTAGAAAGATTCAATACTACAAGCTGGAAATCCTATCAAGGAGATTCTTCATAAATTGAATCTACCTGATCACAGGTCAATCCTCACGGATTCGATGGTTACTCCAACCAAACACGGAAGAATGACAAAGCCATATTCGTCCCTCCGCTTTATTACTAACTGTTTTAATGCAGGATACTTAAAGATGGAGGTAAAAGTACCTGATTCTAGCTGACTCACAAGATTTATAACCACATGCTCATACCCGACTAACAAACATAAAGACATCATGAAAGCTCAAGTACATGTTTTAAGACTTCCGCTACTCTGATACCGTACATCTTTCTTGAAGTGACGAAGTATTAAAGACAAAGAATTTCAAATAAGTTTACGTCACTCTGATACCGAACGTCTTTCTCGAAGTGACGAAGTGTTAATGTTAAAGAATTTCAAGAAAGATGCAACATTAAAGCTTTTCAAGTCAACAAATCAAGAAAGGTATGAGCATGTCGGTCCCAAAGTCACAAGTTGGTAAAGTCACAAGATGGCGAAGAGATTATGCTTGGTTGATGATCTTAAGATGCTCAAGTTCGCATTCTCTCAATACAAGTTAAAAGGAACAAGCTCTATCCTAAAGTCAATGCTCACCACACCATATTCACAAGAAAAAGTAAAGAAATGAAGTTTACGAGCTGAAGACTAAAGATAAAGCATAGTATGCTAGGATTAAATTTTTGTAAATTGGAGTGACCTCCCTTAGGGGGAGAATTTTAAGAACAAGAAAAGTCTCGGTCACTTCCAATATTAAATAGACAAAGCCCGTAGTTAGTTATGGTTTAGTAACATAAGCTAATATGTACCTGTTCCAATGGCGTATCAGTAGAACTTGATTCTGCAGGTAAGACTTCCTGAATCTTTGCCATGAAACCGTAATGTGCTTCCAATTCCTGTTAATCAATCTCTTCATCTGATACAATCCCACTGCTTGTTTCATCTCCTGAACTTGTAACCGATGATTGAACCTCTTGAACCTTGCACTGTTGAATCTGCAACTGTCTTTCACTCAACTTTTTCAACGTCATCTTAAGCTCTTGCTCATGACTTGCTCTTTCTATTATACATTGCTCAATAAGTTCATGTTCCTGATGATTGTTTCCTGAATGTTTTGAGCTGTCATTTTAGTGTAATCACTGAAGTTTTCACTACTTCTTCGATCTGATGAAAAAGTTCTTGAATAAATATCGAGAGGCTTTAACAAGTCACAGTTAATAACCGTTCAAATGTACTTGATCACATCTTAAGCGGATTAGGAATCCATCTCGAGAAGTGTTCAGCATTGGAATGTTTCTAAGTTATTCATGTGTTGAGATAACTGAAACTTGAAGGTTCTGACACCATCACCAAGAGTTATGGCAAAAAGCTGTTGAATAATACAATAGACACCCAGAAAAGTCTGTCTTTCGAAATTGAGTGGTGATTTTTAATTGCATTTAATTGTTCAATGAGTTTTCTTTGAAAATTAATTGCTTGCAATCTGCAGTTTCTTCTGTATCTCTGGTTTCCTCTAAAGCTGAAACCCGAAGATGAAGTAACTTTGTTCCCATTTTAAACGTGAATTATGAAGTGTAAAAGATTTGTTGGAATCTTAGTGATGTGATGTGATTTTGAAATTGTGGTTGTACCAATTCCACTTTCACGTATTTTTACTCGTCTGATGATCAAACCCGACAAAGATGAACGATTTTTACAAAGATCACTAGATAACCGTGAATGAATATCGTTGGTAGTATAATGGTTTGTTTGTTGTGAATGATTTATGCAGTTTAAGTCCTTCTCGATGGATTTGGGTTTTGGTTTGTTTGGAATTCGGCGCAGTTGATTAATGAAAAAAAATTATTTTTTAACCCTATTAACCACAACTAAAATTGGTGTACAAATAAGCCTAAAAATGCTATAGAACAATTTTTTATTTTACTTACATTTTTTTTTTTCCCGAAAAAAGTGTCGCGTAAAAAGTGTCGACTCAAAAATTTGTTTAAACCCACCCTATTATCAAATTTTTTTTTGATAAATCAAAACCGCTGCTAAGTTAACACAACTCGCCCCGCCTTCACTTAACTAAAAACCGCTTGCAATAAATATAAAGCAAATCGCGGCTGTAACTGAGCAAACCGCTGCGGAAACCTATGACCAAAACGGCGCCGCCTAAATAATTGCCAAAACCGCCGAGTAGTTACACGAACTCCGCACGCCGTGATTTTTAATAAACAAACCGCTGCTAGTTATGGCAACTCGCTGCTAGTTTCCATCACTTAACTCCGCCGCCTAGAATATTTTAAACAACCCGTGTGATGCAATGAACGTACGGCCAAATCAAACAACAATACACCATACCCCTTTGTATACCACACCCATAGGGAACTAACCACTGTACGCTAGGACAGCTAAAACACGGGGGGAAGGGGTGGGGGGGGTGTTGGTGGGGGGGGGGATAGGTTGGGGGGTGGTGGTTGGTGGTTGTTTGGTGGTGTTTTATGATGTGGGTATCCAGGCGGGGGGCCTGGTGGGGGGCGAGTTCTTTTAGGGTGGGCGAGTTGAAGCAGGTAACAGAACAAAAAACAAAAAACACCAAACACAAATAGAACCAACACAAAAAAACAAATCACCAAAGAGTTGTGCAAAAGCTTGTTGATACAATAGACAACCAGAGAAAGTCTGTCTTTCGAGAAGTTGAGTGGTTGATTTAAGTGCATTTAATTTGTTCAAGGAGTTTTCTTTGAAAATCTTTGCTTGCATCTGCAGTTTCTGTATCTCTGGTTCCTCTAAAACTGAACCCGAAGATGAAGTAACCTTTGTTCCCATTTTAACGTGAATTATGAAGTGTAAAAGATTTGTTGGATCTTAAGTGGATGTGATGTGATTGAAATTGTGGTTGTATGCAATTCACGTTCACGGGATTTTACTCGTCTATGATCAAAACCGACAAATGATTAACGGGATTTTACAAGATCACTAGATAACCGTGAATGAATGATCGTTGGTAGTTAATGGTTTGTTTGTTGTGAATGATTTGTGCAGTTTAAGTCCTTCTCGATGGTTTTGGTTTTGGTTTGTTTGGAATTCGGCGCAGTTGGATTATGAAAAAAAATTATTTTTACCCTATTACCAAAATCTAAATTTGGTGTAAAAATAAGCTAAAAATGCTATAGAAAATTTTTTTATTTTACTTAATTTTTCCCGAAAAAAGTGTCGCTAAAAAGGTGTCGACCAAAAATTTGTTTACCCTATTATCAAATTTTTTTTTTTAAATCAAACCGCTGCTGAAGTTACACAACTCGCCGCCTTCACTTAACCAAACCGCTGGCAATAAATATAAAGCAAACCGCCGCTTAATTGAGCAAACCGCTGTGACCTTTGACTCAAACCGCCGCCTAAATAATTTGCCAAACCGCCGAGTAGTTACACAACTCGCCGCCTGATTTTATAATCAAACCGCTGCTAGTTATGGCAACTCGCTGCCTAGTTTCCATAACTCGCCGCCTAGAATATTTTAAACAACTCGCCGTGGGTTTTTATTTTAGGCAGAGTAACGTTTGATTTTACTCAATTTTATAATCAAGTCGCCGTGTACCTGCTCAACTCGCCACCTAAAAGGCAACTCGCCACAATAATGGCAAACCGCCGGCTGATAAATATTATTATTATACTCAACTCGCCATTGACCAAGTCAAACCGCCGTGACACTATTCCTTAAATCAAGGATCTTGTCCCCTAACTTGTCAACCCGCCGGCAAGAAAATCAATAATATAGTCAAACCGCCATGAAGAATTTCAAGTACGAATTGAGCATAATCAAACCAAATGAACTTTTTTTTTACTCACGAAACTAAGCTATATTGTAATACTAAGTGGGTATATGACGATTAAACATACATCAACATGTATTTCCTTGTAGATCTTTACAAACGAACCAACCCTCCACTTAGAACACAAAAAAAAATCAAACCTTTTGATGCTTAGTTTTTGATCTTGAGCCATGTTAATCACTTGTAGTGGCAACACATGAACCTCCTTTGCATTTATAACAAGAAAAACAACACGATTAACCAACCAAATGAGCTCAACAAATGATTTTGAGCCATGGGGTTTTAGAGCAAAAATAAGCCACGAATTTTGAGCTTATTAACCACACAATTCAAACACGAATCCACCCTTTGCTCTGATACCAATTGTAGGATCCCGTAACACTTTACTTCATATATTTAAACACGAAATTAGATCAAGAAAAGAGATGAGGAGATGAGTTGATTTCTTTAGAGAGAGAAAGAAGAGAGAGAGATGAGAGAATATAGGAAAAGGAATTAATTTAGAAATGAACAACTAACTCTTTTCTAAATAGAAAAGAGTTTATATACCCCGTCGCGTTAAATGACGCGCGAGATATTTAACTAGGACCCGGGCTCGGGTTTTGCTTGGGATTAAACCCGAAACATATACAATATTAGATTAACTATCGAGCCCGATTCCCGATATTATACTATTACAACATTAACTAATTGATTGACCGAGACTTAAATACATAATGAACGAACTTCATGTTCGACTCAATATTTTGAGGCTAACAAGTTTAGTTGTGATTAATATTGTTGATTGATTGACATACAACTCGAATCAAACCATTTTATAAGCAAAAGTTTTAAAACGGATAATTAACCAGTAAACTATTCAACCCCCCCCCCCCCCTCTTCTAGTTTCCTACAATTGGTATCAAGAGCAAGGTCACACAAGATTTTTAAAATATATTGTATTTTAAAGCTTGAATCGATCTTTGGATTCCGACAAATATCTAGAAGGGCAATCTATGCAAAGACCACCACTCTTTGAAAGCGATAGTTTTATTTATTGGAAAAATAGATTCGAGACATATGTTAAATCAAAAGATCTAGATCTTTGGCATGTTATTACCAATGGTGATTTTCAACCTATTGTACAAAATCCGGAAACCAAATTAGATGAGGTTATCCCTTTTGAAAAACAAACCGATGATCTCAAAAAGAAACTTGCGAAAAATAATGAAGCTAAAATGGTTATTTACAATGCTTTACCTAGAAAATAATATGAAAGAATTTTCATGTGTAATACGGCAAAAGAAATTTGGAAAACTTTATTAATCACCCATCAAGGTAATAGCCAAGTCAAAGATAATAAAATCGACCTTTTGGTTCAACAATATGAACAATTCGTCATTTCCGAAAACGAATCTATAGATAGTGCTTTTGCTAGATTTAATACTATTATTACTAGTCTTAAAGCTCTTGATGAAGGTTATTCTAGTAAGAACTACGTAATGAATTTTCTTAGGGCTCTACATCCTAAAAGGAGAGCAAAGGTCACGGCGATTGAAGAGTCTAAAGACTTAACGTCACTATCTCTTGATGAACTTATCGAGAACCTTAAAGTTCACGAAATGATCATCAAGAAAGATTCCAAAATAGTCAAAGCAAAAGTTGAAAGGAAATCTATTGCTTTAAAGGCTAAGAAAGAATCTAGTGATGAAGAGCGTTCGACTTCCAGTAGCGAAGACGAAGAGTACGCCATGGTGGTAAGAGACTTCAAGAAGTTCTTTAAAAGAAGAGGTAGATTCGTGAGACAACCTAGGAACGACAAAAAGACGTTCCAAAGAAGCTGTGATGACAAGAATGGTAAAAGTGATAGAAAATGCTTTAGATGCGGTGACCCGAATCATCTTATTGGAGAATGTCCAAAACCACTGAAAGATAAGAACCAAAGAGCTTTTGTCGGAGGCTCTTGGAGCGATAGCGGTGAAGAAGATGACGAGAAGGTCAAAGATGAAACGTGTCTTGTAGCTCATGCTTTAAGTGAGATATGCCTTGGAGTCGACTTGGAGCCCGACGAATAGATCAAGGATAGCTGATGTTCTAAACATATGACGGGTAACCGAAAGCTCTTCTCCACTTACAAGGCATACAATAGAGGTAATGTTATTTTTGGTAGTAATCTTCGCGGTAACATCATTGGCAAAGGTACGATTTCTAATGACTTTCTCAAAATAGATAATGTAGAACATGTTGATAACTTAAGATTTAACTTGCTAAGTATAGGACAAATATATGACAATAAGTGTAGAGTAACTTTCTCTGAAAATGATAGTGAAATCACTAAGGACGGTAAAGTCATAGGTAGAGGTATTAGAAAGAAAGGCTTATATGTGATAAAATTAGGAAATAAGCCAAAAGATCAAATTTGTGTAGCAACGATTGATGAAAATTCCACATTGTGGCATAGGATATTAGGTCACGTAAACATGCATCTCATTCAATCGTTGACTTCTAAGGAATTAGTTAGAAACCTACCTAAGCTTAAGTTTGATCAACATTTTTGTGATGCTTGCAAAATGGGAAAACAAGCTCACGCTAGTCACAAAGCTAAGAATATAGTCTCAACGACTAGATGCTTAGAACTTCTCCATATGGATCTCTTCGGTCCATCCGCCGTACGGAGTTACGGAGGAAACTGTTACATCCTAGTCATAGTAGATGATTACTCTAGGTATACTTGGACTAGATTTCTTAAGGATAAAACCGAAGTCTTTGATCAATTCGAAATATTTAGTAAGAAAATTCAAAATCAATTAGGTTGTTCAATAGTGTTAATAAGAACCGACCACGGTAAAGAATTTAATAATGAGGTGCAATTTGGAGAGTTTTGTAATGTCAACGGTATTACACATAACTTCTCGGCTCCACGCACTCCTCAATCAAATGGCGTGGTCGAAAGGAAAAATAGGACACTTCAAGAAATGAGTAGGACTATGTTGAATGAGCAATCGTTACCACAAAAGTTTTGGTGTAACGCCGTAGATACTTCAACTTACATTCTCAACCAAATTCTCATTAGAGCCATTCTAGGAAAAACACCTTACGAACTCTTGAGATGTAGGAAACCTACTCTTGACTATTTTAGAGTGTTTGGAAGCAAGTGCTTCATTTTAAATACCAAAGACTACCTTACCAAGTTTGACCCAAAGTCATACGAAGGTGTCTTTTTAGGTTATTCTCAAAATAGTAAAGCCTACATCATCCTAAATAAACACACTAGAAAAGTTAAAGAATCACTTAACGTGGCATTCGATGAAACTCCTCCACCCTTTAAGACATCACCCTTGGTGGATGATGACTTAGATGAAGAAGAAGCAATTAAGGTCACCAAAAAGAAAAACCTAGAAAATGACATTGTGGATGAAACTTTAAAGATTGATGAAATAGTCAACGTTAAGGAATCTAGGAACCATCCATTAAAAAATGTCATAGGAAACCTTAACCAAAGAACCCTTAGGTCACAAGCCCAAAACCAAAGTAACTTCTTTTGTTTTATATCAACTATAGAACCTAAGAATGTAAATGAAGCTTTAGGAGATTAAAGTTGGATAGTCGCCATGCAAGAAGAATTAAATCAATTCATTACTAACGACATTTGGGAGTTAGTTCGACAACCTAAGACTATGACAATTATAGGAACTAAGTGGGTGTTTAGAAATAAGTTAGACGAGAACGGTGTTGTTTCTCAAAATAAGGCTAGGTTAGTTGCTCAAGGCTATAAGCAACAAGAGGGCATCGATTATGATGAAACTTATGCCCCGGTTGCTAGACTTGAGTCCATTAGAATATTTTTAGCTTATGCTTATGCCTTAGATTTTAAACAATTCCAAATGGATGTAAAAATTGCATTCCTGAACGGTTTTATCAATAAGGAGGTATACGTGGCACAACCTTCGGGATTTATTGATTTCAAAAAACCAGATCATGTTTATAAATTAAAGAAAGTTTTATATGGTCTTAAACAAGCACCCAAAGCTTGGTATGATAGATTAAAAGCTTTCCTTATTAAACATGAATATAAAATGGGAATGGTAGATAACACTCTTTTTACTAAGAAGAAAAGTTCAAATCTCATCATTGTTCAAATATATGTCGATGACATCATATTAGGTTCGACTTGTCAAGACATGTGTGATGAATTTGCAAAAATCATGCATAACGAGTTCTAGATGAGCATGATGGCTGAACTTAACTTCTTCTTTAGATTACAAATTAAACAAATGGAAGATGGTATATCCTTTAATCAATCTAAGTATATTAACGAAATGCTTAAGAAATTTGGTCTAGAAGATTCTAAACCAATGAAAACCCCCATGTCCTCCGATACTAACTCACGAAAGATAAAGAGTGTGAGTCAGTAGATAGTACCAAGTATCGAGAGATGACAGGTAGTTTATTATAC
>BQNB010119685.1:0-17936 GCA_026074375.1 Tanacetum coccineum
GTACTGTCAGTACTAATTATAACTATCAGTACTAACTATTAATATTGTCGATACTAAGTTAGGAAAACGTAATTCCCAACACTGTGAAACAATTATCGTGTTACGTTTGAAGATTAGTGATTTGAAGACCCTTCCCCGTGAAGTTATTATATTCATTTGTGAATATTTTCTTATCAAGTAATTAAAAATACCAAAAAAATCAAATAACCAACAAAATACCCGTGTCGTTAATTGTTTAATTGGCTCACCTTTAGATTTACAAACTATAAGAGAGGTTTAAGGAGGATTGATCCTAAGAACTTCGACCCGAAAGGAGAAGGTTTTTAATACGCTTCGCGTGTGAGTCCCTCTTACGAATAGATCTCTACAGCCTATTAAGGATGATAGCCAAAATGTATAAATACAACTGACTATATAGAAACACTGATTATGAATACTATATGTTAATGCGGAATCTCAACACAAGTACTAAGAAAAATAGTGTAGAACTAAATAACAACTTTTATTAATCTGCTTTGAACAATTACAGATTACTAACTATTGTGATATGATTTTTGCTATGAGATATCTTGAGATCGTATATCTAACTATGCCAATAGGGATCCTTTTATAAACTAAGGATAAACCCCTAACAAACCAGGCTTACAAAACGCATACTTATCTTTTCCTAAGATATCTCATATAAATCTCTTAAACGGTACTAACTATTTTCTAACTAACTGATCAGTACTTACATTTTGTACTGTCAGTACTAACTATACCTAACGGTACTAACTATTTGTACTGTCGGTACTAAGTTAGGAAAACATAAATCCTAACAATCCTCCCTTAAACATAAATGTTGAACTCTTTTAACTTCATGTTTCTTTAACTTTACCTTCTTCAAGCTCTTAGAGGATGTATCCAAACACTCTTATCATCTCTTAATCTTTTAAACTCTATCCTTCTTCAGCAGCAACTTTATCTTGTCAGCAACACAGCAACATCTTTTCAGCAACAACCCAACTAAGTTGGCTTTGTAGTTTTTAGCAAACTACCAGCTATTAACGGATTTAATATTCCTTTACCAGTAGCCGTTTGCTCTGGGATAGTTAACTCTTCATTTTAAAAACATGGTGAGTTAATTACCATACAGTTTTTGGTAAACTGTCAACCATCAACGGAATTGATTTGTCTTTACCAAATACCGTTTGCTTTTGGACTAGCCAATGCTTCATTGCCATAACATGGTGCATTGATAAACCATATAGTTTTTAGCAAACTATCAGCTATCAACAGATTTGATTAGTCTTTACCATGAACTGTTTGATCATGGACTAGCCAACTCTTAACCATGAAGCAAGGTGAGTTGAGAACCCTACAATTTTTGGTAAATTGTCAACCATAAAACTCTAATGCCATAGTATTGTCTTCTTCAGACTCTAACTTCAATTTCAGCATTTGCATCAGTACTTCCTTTCTCAAAGGATACTTCTTTTCTACCAGCATATGAATGACTAATCCTGTCTCAGTCACTAAGGTATGTACTCCTGAAGAACCATGTAGCTTCCAACTCACAATATTCCAATCCTGCTGTGAATTCCAAAACTCATTTTCATCATCTGGGTTGAACATAACCATCAAATCTCCCCAAAGTACTCTGTCAAAACCTTCAGGTATCTCATCTTGAAATCTGTCCATTACCAGTTGATACACAGCATTCAAATCTTCTCTATCAAATATGGACAATACTCTCATCAAAGTACTAAAGTATCTCTTTTGTCCATTACTTCTAATCACCACATTTTGATTAATCTCTTCAAAGTGTTCAGCTTGATCAGTCTGTGGTTTAGTTCCAAGACACTCTGTCTTCCATTCTTTGATAGGATATTTTCTGTCAAGTATTTCATAATCCACTTCTTTTTCCTCATCTGGAGCTATAGTTAAGTGTAATCTCAGCTCATCATTCTCTTTGTCACTATCATCTTCAGAAGTGTTTTGAATATATCTTCTTTTCCTTGACTTCATCTTTTTCCTAGTACCAAGTTTTCTCTTTCTGGTACTCTCTTCTTCTTTACTCTCCTTCTGAACTTCTTCTTTACTTTCCTCCTTGAGTACTTCACTTTTAGAGGAATCAACTCCTTTCTCATTCATCCTTTTGATCAATCTTTCATCTTCAGCAGACCCAATAGAGATAAAATCTTCATCTGACCTCTTAATCTTCTCATACAAAGCTTGTACTTCCTCAAACTTCTTGATTTTCAATTCAGCATGCTTGAAGTTTCCTACATGCTTCAAGTAGGTCATCATTTGATTTCTCAGTTGATTCTTGGTTGGTGGTCTGTTCCTGATGGCTTCTGATCTCTGTTGAGCAAGGAATTTTCTTTGAGCAGCAATTGTGTCATGAAGGAACTTTGCTCTTTCTTCTATTGTAAATTGCTCTCTTTCTTGTTCTTGAAGCTTCTCAGCAAGAAGTCTATCTGCCTCAATCCTTGCCTTTATATCATCAAAGTTTCTTATAAGAGCTTCATTGGCAGCTTTTTCTTCAGCTATTCTGTTTCTTTCCTCTTCATTCTCCACTCTTCCTTTATTTTCCTAGCCATCTCTTCATCATTTCAAGCAGTTTAAACTTCTTCCAGCTTCAGAGAATATCACTCAGATTTACTTTCAGATTCATCCCCTCTTCAATTTTCTTCTATTCCTTTGTCTTGGATCAATATTTGGAAGAGGCTTTAATGTCAGAAGTGATCTTGTAGAAGTAGGCATAGGTCTGTCAGTTTCTTTAATATCCTTCAACTCTACACTTTTTCTAGCATTAATAAAGAATTCTCTTTTCTCTAGAAACTACATGTAGGGGCTGACTCATGTTGAGAAGAACCTTTGCTATTGTTTCATCATCTCCAAATATTGTTGAAGTAGGTGTTTGAGTGACTTGAGTAGTGTTTCCTTTTTCTGTATGATCTTCAGTACCTTTTCTTTGCCCATCAGTTCTTTCAATTTGCTATTCAGTACCTTTAATTTGCTTGTCAGTACTAACTTTGGATCCGTTAGTACTAACTATTGGTCTGTCAGTACTAACTTTCTCCTTGTCAGTACTAACATTCGCCTTGTTAGTACTAAGTCCCATCTTCCAGTACTAAGTATCATTTTCATCAAACCTCCTTGTCTTCATCTACTATTTTCTCTTGTCCTTCCCACATCCAGAGCATTCTCTGTTTCTATAAATGATCAACTGTATCTTTAGGAATCTCATCAAAAGAGATCTCTTGGATGAAGATTCTCCTATATATACAGAATTCCCCTGCAATCCAATGAATGTCTTCTGTACCTGCATTTTGGTTAGCTTATGTTGACCTGCATATGGTTTAGCCGTTGATTCTCTGATCTAACAGGATAATAATTTCATCGAAGATCAATTAAAAATCAAGATCAAAAAGCAAAGTTGTCCTTCCCTCCAACATTTGGTTTTGTCCTAATAAGGGATGTGCCAGGGTTTTGTTTCTCAAACTATTTTGGTTTCTAAATGTATACTCTAAAGACCTTGCTTTGTCTTGAACACCCAACTAAAACTCACTCGATCTGATTTTCCAGTAAACTTGCCTAGTGTCAATTGGTAATTCAAGATGGTTACATGGCACCCAAAAGGTCTTATATAACTTATAATTGGTATCTTACCAGTTAAAAGTTCATAAGGTGTCTTATTATGAGGCTTGGTCACTAATACCCTATTTAGAACATAACAAGCAGTACTAACTGCTTCAGCCCAAAAAGTGTTAGGTAAAAAATGAATCTGCGAGCATGGTCTAGCAGCCTCCATAAGGGTCACTTGTCTTTCTCTCAGCAACTCAATCTTGTGTGGAGTCTGGCATTAATGTATTCCTCTTGATTCCCTTTGACCACAGAATTCAATAACATCCTTGTTTCTTAAATTATGGTACGCAGATAACACATCGAATAGTTTTAACTTTTAGATATCAATTGGTTCTCGTATCAATCTTATAAAGTCCTTAAGGATTGCACTAGTTTCATCCCATATTCTAAGAAAAAATACCCAACTAAATCTGCTAAAATCATCAGTGATAACTAGACAATAGGTCTTATGGTTTAAGCTCCTGACAGATGTAGGTCCAAACAAATCCATATGAAGAAGTTGTAAAGTGTGGTTAATAGAGCTTACTGATTTAGCCTTACAGGAGGCTTGTGTATTTGCTTTCCTTTATCTGAACAGCAACACAATGAGGTCATTTTGAAAAATCTTTGAAGGTAGACCTCTAACAATGTGTTCCTTCACACAGTTTGTTTAGGTTTTTAGAAATATAAACATGACCAACCTCCTATGCCTATTTTTTGTATAGATTAACCAGATGTAGCTTTGCAATATAAACAAGCCCAATCCTCCTGAAGGAACAATGTTCTCTAAATTGAAACAGTACATATAGTTTTTGTCTGGTGATTTAATAATACTTGATTTGTTCAGCAGGTAACTTAAACGCAGACGACAAACACATACATTCAAACAGAAACCTGTGTCTTTTTGTCACACATTTGTGACACAGAAAAGAATTGAAATGCAGAGAAGTTCTTGTAACAAAGAGCATACATCCTCAAAATCAATTTCTAGTATTTTATATACCATTACCAGTCGAATATAACTTACTTCCTCCAATCAACAGGTCCACCGATTAAAGTGCTTTGGAAAATTCAGCAAGGTAAGGGCCTTGATCCCGAGTCATGTGGCTTGGAACAGTCCACTACACAATTCCTTAATTCTTTAGAGCTCTATGTGGATAATCCTGCACAATAAAAGATAGATTATTAGAATCTCTTCAGGACCCAAGACAGTTTGTGGCTTAATTCTGTCCTTAGTGGATCTTTAAAATGTGCAACAGTTTCTCAATTGTATCCACTATTGAATTGGAGAAATTGTGCCAGTTGTTTCTTTTGTTGTCTCCAATTACAACCTGCTAAGGACTTAACACAGTTTATCCCTTTGTCCCCCTAACAGTACTAACAGTCATTTACCTTAGCAATATGTAAGTTGTTTGATTGTAAAACTGTTTCTAAAGTATTGTTGTCTTTTTGAAAGGCCTTGAATATGGTGAATGAGTTTTGTGAAAAACATTTGCTGGTCTAACTCTATTCATAGTGGGCTTAACAGTATTAACTTTCATAGCAGTGCTAGTTAGTAGTCTGTAGTGGTCCCTGTTTAAAACATTGCCAAGCTAGAATACTAAATGTTTAGTACCGGCTAGCTCTAGCATAACTAACTGGAATTTTAACCAGTTCTAGGTTAGTTAAAGCTGAAGGAACAAATAGTGTTTTGTTTATTCACTCTTTGGCACATTGTTCCACCATTATTTAACTTAGCTTTTCTGCCAATCACCTCTTCTCATGGAATCACCAATCTCAGATTAAATGAATAAGACTACCACATACAAAACATCTCTTACAGTAAACCCATACCCCAACATCTGTCCTGTATCAACATAGTTATTGCCTATGTTGAACTGATTTCTTGATATTTCCCTATGCGTCTTTACTTGCTGATTAACAAAACTATGTGATTTTCATGTCTTTTTCTTGTTGTAGACGACACATATCTCATCTTCACAATCTGATTCAAACTCCATAATGATAGGAAGCACGTCAGACCAGTACTTAGTTGACATTCTATATTAGATTCATTGACGAACTGGTATTCAGACACTAATTAGAGGTGATCCGTACACATGTTAATTCACAAAGTAAATCAAAATTCACCTTGTATGGGAAGAAAGATTCCCTAGGTTTATTCTGTTGTTGGACCATGAAGTAAATTGTGATGAATCTACTTCAATCTCAGATCCATAATGCATAAATTTACCTGTCTTTAGAAGTGGGAACGAGACAAAAACCAACATCCTGCATCCATCTGCTTTAAAACAAACCTATCATACATAGGAATCTGGGTTTCTAACAGTCACGTCTCTTTATTCAAAAAAACCAAACTCGCAACACTATCATTTCATAGCTCAAAATACCATCATATATTGAGTTCCCCATACCCAAACCCAAACTATCATTACACACATTTGGTATTTAGCAGTTATACTAAGATTCTTAGAGAAAAGTTATTCCATTTTTCTACATAGAAGCCTTTAAATCTTCTTTTCCTTTTGAGCTTCCTGCTAAATAATTTCTTATGTATAGTGAGGAACATCTGTTTTATCATCTAAATCTAATCCTTCATAAAATTTTATCTTTTGTTCATACCAAAGTTGAGTACCATGTTGAAGTGAGAGCAAGCTAAAGTGCTTCAAACTTTCTTATGACCGTTGAAGAATATGTCTTTTATATTTCTATGCTTTCACACTAAGTGTGTTCTCAGTCTGATGCATCAAACAGTTTTTTAGATAGCATAAGAGTCTTTACACTTAGTTGAACAAAAAATTACCTCTGTGACAGAGTCTGGTCCTGAGGCTGTTGCAAAAGCCATCAAAGCATATCTTCATCTATGAATGATTTGTCCAATCCACAATACCTTCTCCATCAATTGGTCACCAATATGCTTTAGAATACTCCTTCTGTCCAATTACTGCTTCCCATCTTTGTTACCATAATTCCATGCATACCCTCTCCCTGTTAATCTAGAGTTCCTTTGATTCACACTCTCTCTAGGTCAAAATGCCCTGTTTTGTGGCAATTGTAGCATCACTTTGGTTTTAATCAAAAGCCAACTAGTTCTTTTTGCATCAAAAATTTAGCTTTTCTATCTAACCAGTTCTTGTAAAACTTTTTTCATTCTCATGTGAGATCATGGTGGGCCACTTGCCACTGTCAAAGTTCCATTTCTTCAAGGTCTTCAACAATATCTGTTTCCAAGTCCATCCAAGATCCAGTTGAGGGCAACTAAACTTGATTGTGATTAGAAAGTAATAAAGTACGATGAAGTTTGTGTTCATGAACTGTTGAGTTTTGACCAGAAGGATTGGAACCACTATAAGCGGTACTAACATTTCAACTTCATTAAAGTACTGCTAGTAGTTCTCATGAGACAAAAGCTTACATTGTTTGCGGGCTAGAGGATGATGCAGTAGAGCCTTTTATTCACTCTGAATAGACATTAGGATTATGTGTACAAATCATCAAAACTTAGACTGTCCACTAATCCTGGTTTGGTCCTCATTATCAAGGAAACTTATGACCAGGGCAGGAAGGTAAGATCATTAAGAATTTTTTAGTTGCATCCTCATGGATATATAAAGATGACACCTCCTCCATAATTTAAAACTGACTCGAAATGATTTGGAAACCTGCATAGCCTTTGTGAAGCCCTTCTGAGTTGGATACCAAAAATCTTCAAACCTGTTGCTTCAATCAATATATATATACCTTCTTTTCCTGCATCTCATAGACTCGTCATTTCCACTAAATCGAGTATTTGATGGCTCCCACAATCTCTATTTAGCATCAGTCATCTTATTGGAATTTAGCAAGATGATCTTACAGAGTAGAGCCCATAAAGCAAGGTGGATCCTTGCTTTATCTCTCGCTTTCCCTCATGCTACAAATATTTCTCTTCTGCAATTCTTGGAGCAAGACCTTAATTTGTCCTTAGTGTATCAGTAAGAATTAATCAGGACCATCCCCTATTCGTATAACCACCCTTGAATTGGATAGTCTGTTATGAGCCAAATAGTTTCCATCTTCATAACCCAAATATTCATATTCACCTTTTGAGAATAGGCAACTGTGATTGGTTGATACTGTATAGGATTTTGTTGGGTTGGTGTGCTGAGGTGAATGATGGTAGGAGGTGGATGTGGAGGTGTGAAATTAGCTGATGTGAAGCAAACATGATATAGTTTTTTGGAGTATGAGGGTTTATAACTGATTTTGATATTTGTTCTTTCTAATTCAGAGTTCTCACAGGCTCTGATACCACTACTTGTTAGACCCTTATAGAAAAGATCTCAGCATCCTATTAAGGATGATAAGACCAAGAAAAAACAATACAGTGACTATGTAGAAACCCTAATTATGAAAACTATGTATAATGCGGAATCTTAATTAACACAAGTAATAAAAAAACAATGAAGAACAAAATAATAAACTTCTATTAATCTGCTTTGAATGATTACATATTACTAACTATTAAAGATATGATTTTGCTATGACAGATAATCTTGAGAATCGTCTGCTAAACAATGCCAAGAAAGATCCCTTGTTATAGACCAAGAATAAACCATAACAGCTTAACAAAACGTGTACATCATATCTTTTCCTAAAATATCCCATACAATACTCTTAAAACGGTAACTAATTATTTTCTACAATCGGCACTAACTAACTAATCAGTACTTAACATTTAGTACTGTCAGTACTAACTATACCTAATCAGCTACAACTATTTGTGTACTGTCGGTACTAATTTAGGAAACCGTAAAATTTTCCCCAAAAAATTTTTAATTGTTAAATCCTCCGCTTAACCAACGAATGTTGAACACGTTTAACTTCATGTTTCTTTAACTTCTTAAACACATAGAGGATGTACCAAACACTTTCAACATTCCTAGATCTTTCAACTCTATCACTTCTCAGCATCAACTTTGTCTTCTCAGCAACACCGCAACATCTTTTTCAGCAAACAATCCAACAATTGGCTTTGTAGTTTTTTGGCAAACTACCAGCCATTAACTGATTTGATGTTCCTTTAACCAGTAGCCGTTTGCTCTGGATAGTAACTCTCATTTAAAAAAACATGGTGAGTTAATTACCATACAGTTTTTTGGTAAAATGTCAACCATCAACAGGAATATGGATTTGTCTTTACCAAATACCGTTTTTGCTTTTTGGACTAGCGCAATGCGTACATTGCAATAACAAGGTGCCATTGATTAAACCATATAGTTTTTTAGCAAACTATCAGCAATCAACAGAATTGAATTAGTCTTTACCATGACTGGTTTAACAAGATCATGGACCTAGCCACTCTTAACCATGAAGCAAGGTGAGTTGAGAACCCTATACTTTTTTGGTAAATTGTCAACCATAAATGGATTTAAGAAGTCTTTACCACAAGCCGTATTGCTTAAGGACTATCCATGTTCTTAAACCTATTATTGCATGGAGACCTAAATGACCATTTGTTTTTGTGTGGTGGTTAGCCATCACGTCAAAAACCCTTCTCAATTCCATTAACCTCATTCTTCAGGTTCTAACTCTGCAAGTAGCTTCTTGATAAACCTGATCAACTCTAAAGCCATAGTACTGTCTTCTTTAGACTCCAACTTTAATTTCAACATTTGCACAAGTACTTTCTTTCTCAAAGGATACTTCTTCTCTACAAGCATATTGTAACACCCCCAAATTTACAACAACGCAGCGGAATACCACATGGGGTGCTACTTCATAATACACAGCGCTAGATATAAGAGAACGACCTCTAAATGTGTCGTTTGAAAAATAACATTGTTGATTTAATCAAAATCTGAATTTAATATAACATTTGTCCCATAATTGCATCACCATGAAAAACTTGAATGTAAAGACTCCAATGCACATCAAATAATCCAAGCATCTAATTCACCTAAGAAAAACATGCTTAAAAGTGTCAACACTATAAAAGTAGGTAGTTCATAGATTAGTTTAGGAATAATGTAATTTCAACAAATATATTTAACCACTGTATCATCACAGTACCATGTAAAAAATCCCAAAGATTATAATTATGCATGACAAATTAATGACAAAAGTTCCATGTATTATTTGTTGGGTAGACCCGATAGACCAAACGTTATAATCTGACATGTTTATAACGTTCGTTTTCCCTATTGATAGCTAGTCACCTGAACGGGGGTAGTCAATCCGAATAGAATCTATTTTATATCATTCACGTGGACATCACGCTATAATGTTCAGTTACTCGGCGATAGCTAATCACCCGAAACAGGGATCCACACCCGAATAGATCTATTTCATAACATACGCGCTCACAACCCTCCAAGTGATTACATTCATGACGCTGGTGACGTAGACTTTGTATGTACCCAATTCAGGCAAGAGAAACAAATAATGTAAAATATACTCCCCGTTACCTGGTGTCCCCCTCCAAGAACGACCCGGGCAGATAATGTAAAAATATGTACTCCCTTACCGGTGTCCCCCCAAGAAACACCCTGCGTAAATTTTGTTGTTACAGTTCAATCAACCTAAGCTAATCTGAAATCATTTCAAATGTAAAGTTATGCATTTTGGTAGACCCAAATGAAGTCAAATAATGTATCCATAGCGATCTATGCAAATAAGTATGTAAACAATTTGTAAATCAATCCAGATAAATGCATTTGCAAACAAGCATGTTCTCACCCCAAATATATGTAAAACGAGTAAAAACAGGGGAGCTATAAACTCACAATATCCTTTAAAACAATCACGTTGTTATAAGATAACCAAGTATAAGAATTTGTAGACAAGCATGTATCCCCCTCGCGGGTTATAAAACATTCAAAAGATTGAAAAGCGAGGCTATGAACTCACCTTGATCAAAGACCACACGATCGAAATAAAAAAATCAAATTCCAAAAAAATCACAAACCGAATCTGCAACGATCTCGGCCACACCTTATAATAATTCGCACTATTATAATACATGTTTTAAAATAAGAATCAACGAATGGCGTACATCGTTACCACGAAATCATACATATTTTTATATGTATACATACATATATACATGTGATGAGAAATCCACTTGCGCGTCTTTAAACCTTAACCCTTGGTATATTTTATGTATATATACTATTTTCCGTCCAATCCTAACTTATCTCAATATTTACAGAAAGTTACTATTTTTAGACCTTCCGTTTTTAGAACCGAATAATGATCTTAAAACTATTAATTGAAATAATATATTAATCGACCTTTAATTCATCATTCAAAATCGTACTCATAATGTATTAATATTAATTAAAATATCCGTTGACTTTTACGTTGACCTTTAGTTTTGACCCGCTATATCTCAAGTTTTAAAACTGATAATCCTCGCGGCAAAGTAAAATGTCATTACGAACAACTTTCGTGTTTCGCCGGAAGGCTGAAACGGACTCGAAAGTGCTCAAATCGTTAAATAATAGAAATGTCAATTTTAATATATTAAAAATAACTTTATTATCAATTAAAGTGTAACATTCCGATTTCGAATCCAGTTTCTATCGTTATTAGATTAGAAGTCCCGTTTTATGTCTAAACGTCCGTAAAAATATAATTTGTTATCTTTTGTAAACCAAAGTCTAACTTATCAAAGTCTCGAATCCCGAATCTCATGTTCCGATTTCTGATTTAAATTACTCGTTATATAAAGGCACTAAAGTCCATTTTTAGTCCAATTCTCGTCTCAAATATGTCTAATACCGCTTATAACTTTATATAAATCTCGTTTTAATATTTATATCGTATTTTACTTAGACGTCGCAAGTTTAACCGGATTTTATCACATATAATCAATTTATAATATAACGAAATAATTGAATACTTTTAAACTAAACGCACCCTTTTTCGGTGTCACCACACTCAAACGCACCCTACGGCTGTTATGAACAGCCAAACGCACCCTTGTGCGGTTATAAAAACAAACCAAACAAACCCTTGTCCCCGGCTGTCCCCGCAGCCTAGCCCGTCAACCCCGGCTGTTTCGACAGCCAACACAAACAAACGCGCCCTAGTGGTTGTTAACCCTTAACCCGACCCGACAACCCTTGCCCCGGCTGTCCCGAGCCAAACCCAACAACCCGGCTGTCCCGCAGCCAAACCAAACACCCCGGCTGTGGTGGCAGCCAACCAACCACACCTTTTGTTGCTAACCCACAACCCGACCGCACCCATCGCGGCTGCTGCCCCAACCAACGCACCCTACCTGCGGTGGTTCATCACCGAAACAACACCCCTTTTGGGTGGCTGTCACCGAAAACAAACACCCCTTTGGGTCGGGCGGTCACCGAAAACAAACACCCCTTTGCTGTTATCACAAACCCAACGCGAACCAAACCCACCCTCGTGGTGTTACACATAAACTACGCACCCTTAGTGTCATTATTAAACCCGGAACAAACACTCCCTTGCTGCTATAACCTAAACCAAACGCACCCTAGGGCTGAGACCAAACCCCACGCACCCTTGAGGTGTTTATACTCAAACCAAACAAACCCACACCCCCTTGTCGCACCCCGGCTGTCAACCCACAACCCGACACACCCTTTGGTACTTACCACCAACCCGACGCATCCCCTTGATGCAGCTTGCCCACACCCGAAACCCACCCCTGGTGGCTATTTTTATAGACCAGAACCCAAACCACCCTCAGTTGGTTTTCACCACAATAAAACAACCACGCCCTTTGTGGCTGTTACACGCGAAGCAAACGCACCCTTGGTGCTATTATTAAATCCGACGCACCCTTGGTGGTAGTCGGTGGTGGCTGTGATGATGATGATGATGGTGGTATGATGATGATGATGACGAAAGGATGATGATGGTGGTGGTGGTCGCGCGTGGAAGAGAGTGAGTATGGGGATCGGATAGATCGAGTGGTGAGTAACCTTTTTGGTCTTCGCCGGAAAAGTTTTCCGACGGCGGTAGTGGTGGCCGGCGGTGGTTGGAGGGTGGCCGGATATTTGAGGGAGAGAGAGGAGGGAGATGAGTTATAAGTTTGTGTGTGTTTTGTTTTTATATAAATGAATAAAATGATATAAAAGTTTTATTTATATTAAAACTTTTAAAAGAAGTGACAAGTTTCCAATAGATGAGGGTTAGAATTGAAATTATTCCCACAGGGACCCAAAGTGTAAATTTTTGGGTAACTTTTATAATATATTGGTTCGGGACTCATTTGAGCGACTTAACGGATGAACCAACGCACGAAACTTGCGCCATTGTTTTCCAAATTATTTTTCCGATAAAAATGAGTATTCGCTTGATAATATTTAAGAAATATATTATAACATTAAATAAAATATCTGTTATTTGTTTTGTGAACCGGTTACGTCTTGTCTGCAATAGAATGGATTTAAGCTCGAGCATTTGCGTTATCACAACGCTTTTCATTAAAATGATGAATAATTTATGTAATATTTTTATTAAATAAATACTGATAATTAAATAACAAAACAAATTTAATTATTTTTTGTCGTCCGCTGTTGTATAAATAATCGAATAATGTTTTGCGGTGCTGGTTTAGCATTTTCACGCTCGTTTCCAGGTCTCTGGCGAAAACTAAAAAGTAGTCAGGAAATGTCATACCACATCAAAATGCTTAAGAGTCCGAGTCGGTGAAAACGTGATTTGGATGATCGTTCTTATAAGTCAAGCCAGACCCTAAAAGTCAAAGATTGAAATCGTCATTCAAAAATTCGAAATTTTTCGGATGTTACAATACCTACCCCTTAAAGAAATCTCGTCCCGAGATTAAATTTGTGTTATCCGATTGTGTGACCGAGAAAAGGTTAAAAATCTAATAAACCGTTTCTAAGCAAGACGATGATAACCATTCTTCAGCAAGATTAGATTGTTTCGACACTTCTCAACAACCAAGAAGTTTTGGCAAATTGACTAGGAACTAGAATCCCATCAAGGTAGATATATTAGAAATAATATCGTTACAAGTATTTTATGATTGATAATACTCCCACTGTATCTGCTCCGTCACTCGGAACATCCCGCTACACAGACCACAATATTGTCTGCTTTACCCGACAAAAAAACATGCCTCACCGCTATTGCTTTTGTGTCCCTTGCTTGGACTCCCGCAGGTCACCCAAACCCAGTGCTACTCTCACCAAGCATGCTACACTGCCAGTTCTTGGCCAGTACTAGATGTACCGCGACCTAAAAGTCTCCTACTAGTGGGCCCGAAATGAATAGTCCAACTATCTGTTCGTCCGATAGGTGTTGATACCCGTTTAAGGGAGTTGTCCTTACCTATTGGAATAAGTTGTACCAGTTGGGACCGCTCCAGGGCCCAACAACAGCAACCATGAAAATTATAACAAACGGCGATAGGATGTTGTACTCAGTCTGTTAGCTCCACAGACAGTTTACGATTGCAAGGATTTGCAATAGCAACGGTAATAACTTAAGAATGAGATAAGGTAGCTCCAAGCGAGGCCTTAAGATTTTGCTGAGTAGTAAGACACGATTGTGTCTCTAGACCCTTTTAACGGATCCATATGATTACTATTTCGGTTCATAACTCGTTACATACTCGGATACCAATATAAGCCCACACATTTTAAAATTTCTTAATTACATAAAGGAAGCGTACCAAATTTTATGTAAGTAAGAAATGATAAACTATGGTTCGGTAGATTTTATAATTTTATTATTTAACTGAAGAGGCGTCCCAGATCCTTCAAATAAATAAATTATAAATCAACCTACTAATAATTCCCGGTGCAATACGCGTACACTCAAATCTACAAGGTGGTGGATGACATTACGATGCATGTGCTCTAATGATTATGGTACAGTGATTTAAACTCAGTCTATGGAAGCCTGGGAGTAAAAACTGCCAGCCAGATCAAACATAGAGTTCAGAGAGATAAGATTAATAAGTACTACTCGGTAAGAGTAAATAGGTAAAGGTCTCTAAAAACTATCAGGGAAATCACATAGTTTTTCAAGATCGTTAACGAGTACTCGGTTAGAGTAACTAAGGTAAAAGTCTTTACGAACGAGTTAACATAGCAATTATCATATAAATCCTCCTATTACAAGTCCCGCCCATACAAGACTTGTAATACTTAGATTCATACATAATTCCATGTAAACAAAATTATGACGGTCTCCGTGTAATACAATATAGTATAAAGCTATGAAGAAAAATAATATCCTTAGAGACCATTGTTTAACTTACAATGTCTGAGAACGAAGTGAGACCATTGCGCAACTCACAATGTCTGACGAGTAGAATGAGACCATTGTGCAACCCACAATGTCTTAAAAATATTCTGGTATTTATATAATAACTCTTATATAAATAAGCGTACGATATACGCGAAGGGAATGCAAGCATATATATATTATATATATGTATGTCACGTAAGCACTTAATGCAGCACGTAATGTAAGCACATAAGCAAGTAGCGTGTATGCACTTTGAAAATGTTTGATGTGATGCAATGTTTGTGAAAACGGTTATAGTCTAGGGTAAAATATGCAACCTAGTTCTCTATAACCAGTGCTCTGATACCAATCTGTAACACCCCCAAAAATACAACAACGCAGCGGAATACCACTTTGGGGAGTTACTTCATAATACGCAACACTAGATACAAGAGAACGACCTCTAGGTGTCGTTTGAAAAATAACATTGTTGATTTAATCAAAATCTGAATTTAATATAACATTTGTCCCATAATTGCATCACCATGAAAAACTTGAATGTAAAGACTCCAATGCACATCAAATAATCCAAGCATCTAATTCACCTGAGAAAAACATGCTTAAAAGTGTCAACATTAAAGTTGGTGAGTTCATAGATTAGTTTAAATATGAATGTAAGTTTCAACTAAACCAAAGGTTTGTAAAATATGCATGACTATTTCAATCCTTTATAATAGCCACAAAAATGTATAAAATGTAGGACCGCAAGACTTTCCCCGCGATAAAGCAAACTGCACTTATCACAAAATTTCCATTACGTTTCCCTAAGCTCATGACACTGAAGCTCGACGATATGAGTCACTATATAAATTTCGTGACATTGCCCGCACTATATAAATTTCGTGCCCGCACTATATAAATTTCGTGCCATCTCTCCCACGAATGGTCAATCCCAAATACATCTACTAATAACACTCACGCTCACATAATGTAATTCACAACTACATCTATGCAATTGACAGTTCATGATACTGGGCATATAGGATTCAAATTACTTAGGCAAACACGTAATCAATATAAAATATACACTTGCGTCCATTTATAAAACCAAAGCATTGTATTCATAAACAGCTTTAAGTACTTAAATCCATAAGTAGAAAGAGTGTGATATCAATCACGTAACCGAGTTTATAAATGAGTATGAGTATGTGGACCAATTTGTAAAACAAATTTGAAATACACATGTAATAAATTCAAACAAATTATGAATTTGTAACCAGCATATTCTCACCCCAAAAACATATATAAAATAAGTAAAACGTGGGGCTATAAACTCACAAAATCCCTTAAAACAATCACATTGTTATAAGATAACCTGAGTAAGTATAAGAATTTGTAGACAAGCATGTATCCCCCTCGCGGGTTATAAAGCATTCAAAATATTGAAAAGCGAGGCTATGAAACTCACATTGATTAAAGACCACGATCAATTAATCCAATTAAATCACAACTGAATCTGCAACGATCTCGACCACGACCTATAATTATGTCGTTCGATTATAATACACGTACTAAATACGATCAACGATGCGTACATCGTTACCACGAAATCATACATATTTTTATATGTATGCAGTCATAATAATGATCTTAAAACTATTAATTGAAATAATATATTAACCGACCTTTAGTTTTGACCCGCTATATCTTAACTTTTAAAGCAGACAATCCTCGCGGCAAAGTAAAACGTCATTACGAACAACTTTCGTGTTTCGCCGGAAGGCTGAAACGGACTCGAAAGTGATCAAATCATTTAATTAATAAATCTGTCATTTTTAATATTTATTAAAAATAACCTATTTTTCTACTAAAGTGTATATTCCGATTTCGATCCAGTTTCTTCGTTATTGGGAGTTAGAAGTCCCGTTTTATATCAAAACGTCCGTCAAAATATAATTTGTTATATTTTATAAACTAAAGTCTAACTTATCAAAGTCTCGAATTCCGAATCCCATGTTCCGATTTCTGATTTAAATTACTCGTTATATAAAGGCACTAAAGTCCATTTTTAGTCCAATTCTCGTCTCAAATATGTCTAATATCACTTATACATTAATATCAGTCCCGTTTTAATATTTATATCGTATTTTACTTAGACCGCGCAAGTTATACCGGATTTTATCACATATAATCAATTTATAATGTAACGAAATAATTGAATACTTTTAAACTAAACGCACCCTTTTTCGGTGTCAACACACTCAAACGCGACGCACCCCGGCTGTTTTCGCAGCCAAACCCAACAGCCCCCGGCTGCTAAACCAAACAAACCAAACACGCCCTTTTCTCGGCTGTTTCCCAGCTGTCCCCGCAACTAAACTCACGCACCCGACCCGGCTGATGGACAGCCAAACGCACCCTTGTGCGTGGCTGTTAAGCCAAACGCACCCTTGGGCTGTTTTGACAGCCAAACGCACCCTTATTCGGTGATAACCACAAGAACCCAACGCCCCTTTTGTGGGCTGTTCTTACCACAAACCAACCGCACCCTTTGCGGCTGTTTAGACCAAACGCACCCCTGTGCGGTTTTGTCCAACCAAACGGACCCTAGCCGATGCAAAACCCAACGCCCCCTTTATGGTGGCTGTCAAACCCGACAAACAAACACCCCCGGCTGTCCCGAGCCTAGCCCGACACCCCGGCTGTCCCCGCTGTCAAACCCGACGCAACCCAAACACCCCGACACACCCTCTCGCGGGTTTATACCGGCTGTTACCACAAACCAACCCGACCCAACCCACAATCAAACACCCCTAGCTGCTAAACCCAACCCGACCCGACTGTCCCACAGCCCGACCCGACCCACACGCACCCTTGTTGCTAAGTCACCGAAACAACACCTTTATTGTTGTTAACTCACGAAACCCGACGCACCTCTTGGTTGTATTTACACAGCCAAACCAAACCCGAAACAAACACCCTCGAGGTGGTTTTATAATGATGATGATGATGATGGCGGGCTGTGGTGGTGGCGTGGGTTCGGTGGTGGTGATGGTGATGTAGATGGTGTATGATGATGGTGGCGTCGGTGGTGGGGAGTC
>BQNB010119686.1:2824-13440 GCA_026074375.1 Tanacetum coccineum
AGTAATAATTTAGCCAAGGTAAACTAACCGATTTAACGAATGATACCAAAAACTGAATGATTACAAGAGTATAGAAGATTACAAGTTGTTTCCTATATAATTAATTACGTTGCAAGACCTCTTCTGCTCTTCTTCTCCTTTGAAAATCTACTTTTATGGTTTAGGTATCAAAAATATGATTTAGCGCACTTAAAACTTGTTTTTGAGTTTTCTATTTATAAGGTCTGTAAAAAGGTCAATACGACGTATCGAAAGTCTTCGATACGGCGTATTGTCGATACGGCGTATTGGGGGTTTCTTGGAGTAGGGACCCCATTTGATATCTTCCAGAATATTTTATTTCCATAGCTTGAATACGGCGTATTGGTCTTCCCTGGATACAGCGTATTGATCTTGTTTCTTTCGTGGTCTTTTGTGAAGTGCAGGCACAGATATGCCGTATCTTCCTTGATGGATACGGAGTACTGGTTGTCAGAACAGTAATCTTCAAATGTCTTCGTTTAAGCTCTAGAATGCGTGCCTTTTTGCTAATCTTCACCAAGTACTCCATAATTACTGCATTTCTTAAATACAAACGATTAAGTAACAATTCTTTGCAATAATTATATAAAATGGGTTATTTTCATGGGATAAATGATGCTATAAAAGTTACGTTATTTAATGTCATCAAATATCCTCCCTACTTGAATCCTACTTGTCCTCAAGTAACCTTTAGAAGTACACAACCAAACACCTCATAAAATAGGAAGATGAAAACACTCAAATCACTCAACTAATCTATGTGGTAACATATAACTAATTCGCTCAATTGCTCGATCGTGACGATTATTCTATCATAGGCTTGGCAAGGATACACATCTCCACCACTAGAGCTAAGGAGTAACAAGTTTATAAAGGTAAAATATGTTTTTATAATAAGGCTTAGGATTGATCATTCTACAATCTTTCACCAAAAATACCACACCAACAAGGCAGCTGAAGCACACATACATGGCCGTAACGACAAAATAGACATGTGTGTTTGATCACATCCTCATTCGAGTTTAACCGAGGGTTAGGATGAAGAATAATATAGGGTAGGGATCTTCTAACTTTCACTAATAGTAATAAACCAACAAGGCAGCTGAATCATGCATACATGGCCGTAATGACGAAATAGACATCCATGTTCGATCACATCCTCATTCGCGTAAAACCCATGGTTAATGGTTAGGAAAGGGAAATAAATTGTTGTTAAATAAAAATTACGAAACAAATAGACTAAGTCTAAGATACAAGTTGCTAGACACTTTTCCCGGCCGTACCATGAAAAAGACACAACTATTTACACACGTCTTGATCATAGATCAAAAACAACAACCTGCGTTGGCGTTCCCGTAACGGTCAAGTTCCCAATCATCCCATACTTTACATACTTTTACAAGGCAAGTGGCGATATCTACCACTTTATACAAAACTTTAAATCGTTGACTTAAAGAACGTATCAACAAATAATTGATCCTTCATATAATTCCTTCGGTTTAAGCTTTTATGAAACGATTATCTTCAAACTTTCCTCCTCTTTTGTTGTTGCGATTTTTCTAATTTTTTTTCATATACTAACTACGAAACTCGGTGTAATTTCACCATCTTCACGATCATAATAACTTCGGATAATTCCTTTGGTAATTCTTCATTCTTCGGACGTACCAATAATTGTGTTGGTAGTAAAAATACATGAGTTTTGACTAATTTATATATTCCCATTTGCAATGTGTAAATTTCTTCCCAACCGTACCAAAGATAGAAAATTGACACAAGACTCGGGAAATACACACTTTACACTTTAAGCAACTAGCAACTGAAAAATGGACTTAATCTAACAGGGTAGGCTAAGGTGTAAAGGTGTAACGAAACAAACAGTTGGTGTTATTCCTAAAGGATTGGCTCTATTGGTTTTTCTAGGGGTATCTTACTCTTAAGATGAGAGTAAACAAAGGGTTTATACGGGGATTTAACTAACCAATGTAGTTAGTTAATAAAACAACATATAAAGGCTTTTTGGGTGTAATCCTAGAAATTTACCAATTTAAACAAGTTACTCCATCTAAATCCATAGTACTCGTTATTGTGGTCTCGAATAGATATACCAAGCCAAGTTCTAAAGTCTACAACATCACCGACACACTCATATTTTTGTGGAATTTGGGTAAACATTTAGAAACGAATAAGGTTAAATCCTTATAATATCTAATAAGGGTTATTGTGTGTAGGTTATGTAACAAGTAATTTCACAAAAGTATGCTTGAATTTTTTTTCAATTTGAGCATAATTTAAGCATTTTATGTGAAAAATAGGACAAGTAAACATTCTAATTCTCATCCCCCCCCACTTGAATTATACAACATTCTCGTTGTATAGGTAAAACAATAAAAATGGGAATTAAAAGAATTAGAATGAGAAACTCCCCTGATATTTTGCTCAGTAGATTCTCCAAGTTGAGTTTATGAGCAAGGATGTATGTTGTAAATGCGTCTATATTCCAGCATGACTACAATCACACATAGGATTCCAGATGATTAATACTTCACCAACTTTGTCGATTTCTTTGCAGCGAGGTCCTGTGCAAAATATAGGAAAAACATGCAAAATCCTATCTCGGGTATCTACGGTTAATTAAATAAGCTACATAAACTGTATAGGAGACCAATACGCTGTATCCATAAACTGGAATACGCCGTATTGAGAAACCTGTAAAAAGTATAATAATACGGGCCAGTCTTTTGAATACGCCGTATCATGTACATGAATACGCCGTATTGACAGATCTGACAATAATGTTTAAAGTGCATAAAAATAAAGGACTGATAATGTCCAGACATTTAATACGCTGTATGGTATGGAGCGGATATGGCGTATTGATTTCTGGGAAGACAGACTCGATAAAAATAAATAACAATCCGGGTTGTCTCCCGGGAAACACTTTTCTTTCAGCTAGTCTTTAAGTTAGACTTTTTCCTTCTAGCTTTTTCACTCCATCTCATGCACGCTTATGTGCCCGCGTGTGAGCCATTCTTCCATCTTCGCATCTCGGACATATTCGGGTCCTAAGTTCAAGACCCCCTTGTAGAAACTCTTGAGCTTTTGGTACGGATGCGAGATCCCATTCATCTTATCCTTTTTACTCACCTTCAGTAATGGCGGGATCTTGTTGCATTGTTCATTAGTATGGCGTTTAAACCTCGGATGTGCCCGCACCATTTGGTAAGTAACTTCTTCATTACCATTGTGAATGGTAATCATTCCTTCAAACCATCTTGCATTAATCCCAACTTCTCTAAAAAACGGTTCGCCAAAAATAACATCGCCCATTCCTTCATCACGATAAGCATCCTTATCTTCTAAAACTACAAAATCTATTAAGACAGAAAAAGTTCCAACAAAGATAGGTATGTTCATTAAGGCTCCAACCACATTATTTCCCTTGTATTCCAATTTGTCCTTCATTATAGAATTATGAAACTTTTTGGACATCACATTCACGTACAAGATAGGGAAAAATTAGCGTGTAAAAATTCAAAACCTATCATGCATGAAAACTTCAGATTATAGGGGCAGCTTATACGGATCTTCTTATCGTGGTCATAGTCACTAGAATATCCAAAAAAAATTCTAACCATTCTAGCATCATTCCTAGCTCTAAATTCCTCAATTACCTCACTTTCCTCAATGGTGGACATCAAATCATCAACTTGATCTCTCCTAAGTTCTAATGGTACATTAAGATCATTCAATTCAATGTAATATCCATATCAAGGGTCGAATGATATATTCAACACCAAGGTCTCTCCCATTAGCCTAGCTTCTAAATCAAGTTCCAATCTTTCTTTTAAGCTTAACATGTAGACCCTCTTAATCAAACTACTAGCAGGTTTAACACTTTTGAAAATAATTTTCTCATCCCCAACCCTCAAAGTAATCTGCCTTTTGAATACATCAATCTTAGTGTGGGTGGTAGACAAAAATGATCTTCTGAGGATCAAGGGCACTTTGACATCCTCGGGCATATCAAGAATTATAAAGTCTACGGGGAATTTTTTTTACCAATACCTACTAGCACATTTTCAGCAATTCCTTTTGGATATTTCATGGTCCTATCTGCTAATTTAGCTGTCAACTTAGTGTGAGCTAATTCGCCTAAACCTAAGTTAAGGTAGGTCGAGATAGGCATAACACTTACACTAGCTCCTAAGTCAGCAAGGGCATTATCAAAGCAAATATTATTAATATAGCAAGGTAAAGTGAAACTCCCTAGGTCTTTCTCTTTTTGGGGTATGGATTTATCGATATGGGAAGCTTCTATGAGTAAGCTTCCGAGAATTGCGGTCCATACGATCCCTTCTTGTCCTCACAGTAGTAATTGATTTGACATGATCTCTCGGGTTGGCTTCAGTAGAGCTAGGTGTGCTTCCAAATCCTCTTTCCTGTAGTACCTTGCTTATTTGCCCGATTTGAATCTCTAGGGTTTTAATCGAAGCTCCTTGGTTTCGTACGGCAACATCCGTCATAGCTCGGATTTTTTTAATCATGTTGGAGTTTTCTTTATGTCTCTTCTCTAATTCACTCATAAACTTGCTCAGGGTTTCTTCCATAGATTGCCTTTGTTCTTGGTACGAAGGGTTTGCATTGTTCCGCTGGTAGAATCCTAGAGTTGCTGCTCTATATCCCCCTCCTTGGAAAGGTCCACCAAATTGAGTGTAGTAAGCTTCTTCAAGGGTTTTACCTTCTTCTTTAAGTGGGCAATCTTTGGTGTAGTAGGCCCTTTACATTGTTCACGTCCTACTTGAGCAACATAAACCTTCTTGATGCGTATTTTATTTTAAAATATATTTTTACCAAGTTTTAAATTTATAAAACTCGATCTACTTGACAACGCACTAACGAGCAGAGAACCCGATCGTGGGTAGTATAGAATGGTAAATCTGTGGTCGTCCCAAGAGCTAAGTTGTAATTAGTTTTAATTTGAAATGTCACGTTTAGAAAATGGTTTTTGAATTGAATGAATTTAAAATAACAATAAAATTAAATATTGAAAATTAAAAGAGTTGGATATTTTAGGAGAGAAAACGTGCTAACCTAGTTACTTCATTAATACTGTTATGAAAACGTTTTCTGGTGCAATGTTAAATTATGGTTTCATTAGTGGTTTCTATGGTCGATAGACTTGAATAGGCATATTTAGTCTATCTTATACTTCTCGCGATTCTGACTCAGTCCAAATCGTATAGGAGGTAGGATATCCAGGTTGTAGTGATTAATCCAAAATATTCTACAAACATATCTAATAACCTATAAAGATTATTAACCCCCTCTGAAAGAGTTCCTGTGCTTTTTAAGTATAATGAGTGATAAATGTGGTGACCAGTTAGTTCCTACACTAAGGGTCAGAGTCATAGATCCTCCCTAGTACCCGATGGATCCCATATTGACTAGATAATCTAATAATAGGGAAACCAAGGTCCAAACCACCCATACTACCAAAACTCAAGGTTACACGATAGTCAAGGAATATCTAACAAAACCATAATCTAACAGGAAACAAACAGTAACTACATAACTAGGCTAGCACTTTAAGTGCTTAGCCGCGCATGGTAACGGAAACACAACAAGAAATGGAAGTAATCATAGATTGAAAGCTCATAATTCTTATAGTATTTGTATTTGGACTCCAGGTGGAATTCGTTGAAGGTTGGAAGCCTTTGTCACCTCTCCAATTGGCTGTAGAGAAAGTAATGTCAGAATAGCTTGAATGAGGCCTCTATTTATAGGTATCGAACCTGTTACCGCATAACTAATAAGTGTGTTACACCGTAACCCTCTTACACGGCATTCCATATTTAAGCAGTTGTTACGGCGCAACCATATATGGTGTTAGGCCATAACCTTCAAATAATATCCATAAGTACATGACCTTCCTTCCATATTCGTAGATCTTCATGGTTACGGCGTAACCATGAGGGGTGTTACGTCGTAACTCTATCTATGGTAAGATTTCCTTCCAAATTCATGTTTACGATGTAACTAGATATGATGTTATGCCGTAACCTTGTCCTTGATCTTCGTACTTGCTTAATATATGTTACGGTGCAACCATTTTTTGAGTTACGCTATAACATTCTTTAAATATTTACACTTTGAGTCTTTTTCCCTTGTTTCTTGTCACTTTCCTGCATTTTACGTAAAAACTACAAAATGATAGAAAATATCTCATTTTCGAGTGTTAGTGAAACATTTGCAAGTAATATATGGGGTATTTTGCCACCAAAAAGTATTAAATATTTGATGTTACCAAATATCCCTGAGGTGGGAGGATGCGCTATCTCCACAATCCTGTTCTTCTTGTCACATTCCGCGCAAATATTTTCTAACACCGATAGCAAGCGTAGTCACAACTAATACAAATCGTCGCGGAACAGTATAATAGACATCTCTACTGCTCATTACTTCAAGAGCATATCGATCTGTAGTGAAACAACTCACTACACGCAAGTATAGAGGGGGAATTTTGCCACCAAAAGGATTAAATATTGATGTGTACCAATATCCCTCCACTATGACTTCTGCTTCCCTCAAGTAGAAAACTGTTGAACATTTTCAATAAAAAATTTCCTCGAAATACTTTAAAAAGGAATTCTAAAACTCTTATCTAGAAAACATCAAAGCCGAACACTTACAAAAGGGGGAAAAAAAATCACTCAGCTCTCCACCTAGTCCTAAGTGGAGTCATTTTTGGGTGATCGCTCAATTTGCACATTCATAGCATCTATTCTAATCATAACTTAGAAAGTACACAATCTGCACCTTAGAATTAGGGTCTAAATAATTCTTGAAAGCAACAAGGGTAATATGGTTTTAAAGGGTGATAAAGGGGTTAGGATAGACATGGGATACACATTTAATGGCTGTTAATATAAAAACACAAAACAAATAGTCTAAAGTAATCCAAGGTTGGCATAACTAGCCACTGTCCATCCATGAGTCCAAGAGTCTAAGTCCCAAAATTTGATCTTTAATAATGGGCTACTAGCTCCATTCTTCATGTGTATTAGGATGTCTTGGTGTAATAATGAGCTACTAGCTCCATAATTACTGAGATGTCTTGGTGCAATAATGGGCTACTGCTCATTTTTTTATTTTTTTATTTTGCACCATCTTTACACTTTTTTAGCACATGGGTGGCTTTTTGTTTCACCTTATTTTCTTTACTTTATTCATGATAAATATGCAAATGTTACATAAGTTTATATCTTTAATTATTGCCCCTGCAACATCTGATATTATACGCACTTATCCCCTCCACTGAGATAACAATGTCGAAAGTGTGATACAAAATGGGGGTCTTTATATATTCATAGTAAAACACCCCCAAATTGGGTCGCAGCGAAGAAAGGTCCGGGCGGTTACTTCATAGATCAATAGCACAAATATATAAGAATGACACAAAAAGTCATTTAAAATGATACATTGGATTAATTGAAAGACCTTAATACAAAAGCATATACTTTAGCTTGTTCATTGTTTGAATATTTCCAAATTTGACAATACTTTTCCCAAAAATATATGCACCAAAATCTTTAAGCGTGCACTCCAAAATGAACCCAATTCATCATTGGCATCCCATCCATTGAACTCCTAAAACCATTGCTTAAAAACTTCACAATAATAGTTTGGTGAATCCATAGTTATAAATCAAAATACAGACCGCAATATTTTCCCGTGATAATGCTACACATGCAAGCATCACAAACTAATACATTTACACTAAGCTCATGACACTGAAGCTCGACGATCATTTCTTGCAATTAAACTATATATTGCAATTTACGCCCATCCGGATGTTCAACCCGAAAACATCCTAAAATTCGACATGCTATAAACGTTCGATCCCGGTGATAGCTAGTCACCCGAACGGGGAGGTCGTTCCCGAATAGATCTATTCATAACATTCGCGCTCACATAATGTAAAATTCCCAACTTACATCTATGCCAATTACAGTTTCATGATAATGGCTTAACTTGGTTATCGGGAGTAGCAAAAATGTAATCAATACTTTGCGTCCCAATTTATAAACAAAGCTATGTTCCACCCCAATAAATTTTAAATCATTGAAATCGAAAAAAAAAAAAAATGTGGGGCTATGAACTCACTGAGTTTCTATAATCCATAATATCGATAGATAAAGCGTCATGTAAAAGATCAGAATGCAACCTAAAATTGATCAATAGTCTATAAGTACCGAGTACTTGATAAAATCTTATAGTTGTTTACCATCGACTATCGTTCGGGCTATCATAATCTAAGAGCATGGAACATGACCGTTTCGAGAGTTAGATACGTTTAAATCGTAAATCCAACAACTCTCGTAACGCCATCCGCATTGGCTCATTATTTACTCCTAGTAATATAGGTACTTTGATAACCGCATATAATTCTACATATTCAATCACCCAACTAATGGATTTGGTAAATTTGTGTGTAATAATAAAACGTTTATAATTATCCGTTTTAGTAAAACTAGCATAACTTTTGCCGTTTTGAAGCCCCGATTTTTAAACGTTTTTCCTTATCCCCTTCTTTCGTATTAAACGATTATCATAATTTGACAGTTTTCATATTTTGACCCTCTGTGAACATAACTTTTGCACTGTTTCACTCAGACGCAGTTTAAAAATCGTATAGTTTCCGTAAAACCCAAATTCAGATTTTATTCGTTTATAAGCTCGGTTTTTTAACGCTCTTCGTGAACGTTCTCGTTTTGAAAGTTCTATAATTTTATGATGGGGGGGTTTATACAAATATATAACTTTCAGTCATAATATAACTTTATAAAAATATTTTAATACAAAGTATTAATTGTCGTAAACTCGCGAAGCGAAATTCATAACTCGTTCGTTGTTAATTGAAAAATTACGATTCTTATCATTTTGGAATCCTAAAAATATGTATAATTTGTTAAAAATATCAACACTTGCTGTTTGATATAAATTTTATAAAAATTATTTTATAAACTTCATTTAATTAACTTATAACTTGTTTTTAACGTAACTTTTTCGTTATTAATCCGTTTAACAAGTTTCTTACCTTTTCGGAATCGTCGTGAATTGTATTATCTTATAAAAAAATAAAATAAGTATATTTTTAAGACACTTTTGGACAGAATGTTCAAATAACATTCATAAGTCCATTTTTGACCTAGTTTTTATGTTTTACCACTTTAGACTTTTTAAGCTTAATTAAGATAGTAAAATACTTAGGTATCCATTTATAACTTCATATTACTAACCATAAAACATGTGTATAAGTTCATAATCAATATTAACTTGTCATATATATTTCTTTAACTTAAAACATATTAAGAGATCATAAAAACCCTAATTAACCCATAATCATGTTTACACCAAAACAACATGATACAATATTTTATCATCATTTTTAACATGATATATGTAATAACACAATATATATAAAAGTAATCCATGGGATCATTTCAAGTATAAACTCCATTTTCATGATAAAATCCTAAATGGTGATTAAACTAAATAGAAATAACATATGCATATCAAAGAAAGTTTACAAGAATATAAAGAGTTCAAGTAGACCTTATGGTGTGTGATGATGATGAGAAACAAATGCTAAACCCGTGTTTAGCCTTAAAATCCAAGCTTGCACTTAAGAAACCCTAGTTTTCTCAAGAAAACCCTAATCTTGCTTTTCTTGATTATTACTTGTAAATCCTTAACCAATACTTGGAAATAACTTAGGACATCTTAGATATGATATGAGAATGTATGAAAATAGGTTATATAAATTTTGTATGGATTGTTTGGAATGGCTTAGTGAGCCGTGGGCTTGTAAGGAGGACAAGAGAGTGTTTGTAGCTTTTTCACCAAGTGTTTTATGTTAACTATGTGTTATCTCTTGATATGCATGTATATATATGATCATAGATAGTCAAAGAGACATAAAGAGGGTTTTAGGGAAGTCATGGTCATAGTCTTGGTCAAATAGACAAGGCATGGCTAGGCATTAATGAGGTATGTTGCACATTTGACCAAAGTGTGAATTTTTCTTACATCTTTGAATCAATGGCCATAATTTCGGCAATAAGATGATATATGTGATGTTGTTGACTAATTTTTATGTATTGGGTATAAATGTGGGTATTTGTTGAAGCGTAGAAAAGTTTTGGTGGTTCCGGGAGTGCCTAAACGCATTTTATCGCGAAACGTATACACTTTACGTATCCGATAAAAATAAAATGAACAAAGTTAATAATTATTCTCAAAATAATTACTTAACCCTTGCTTGATGTAAACATTTAATTGTTTGATGCCCGTTTACATTGAACGCTAATTTTTAGCTTACGCGATTTAGCTTAACATTTATGATTTAAAGCAAATGCGTACAATACAAAAGGTACATTGTGGATTTATCGACGTCGTCAATGACTTGAAAACACAGGGTGTTATAATAACCGCCGAGCAATGCTCATTTAAAGGCGTTCTAGCCATTTCACTTAATTTTTCTTTGTTTCTAATTAAGGCTTTAAGAGTCGAGGCAAATTTAGGCATAAGAA
>BQNB010119687.1:0-15795 GCA_026074375.1 Tanacetum coccineum
GGATAGAGCAGTAGTAAGTGAAAATAAAGGAAAAAGGGCCAATGCTATTAAGGCCTCATTATGCTGGGTTTAGAAATACAAAAATAGCAGTGCATCAACTACATTCAAGAAATCTTCTTACATTGATGCACAAGGCAGATCCAAGTCAATAATGGCTCGGATCCCCAAAAGAGTCTAATTCTCTTATTTTATGTGCATGGCAATCAACAACAGAAGGAGTACAAAGAAAAAGCAGTTATTGACAGTGGTTGTTCTAGGCACATGACAGAAAACAAGTGCTATCTTGATGAATATAAAGATTATGATGGTGGATTTGTTTCCTTTGGTGATGGTAAAGGAAGAATTTCTGGAAAAGGTCCTAAGGATTATGAAGGGGATGCTGGAATGAAGCCTACAGAAGTAGATGAAAATAAAGCTTTAGATAAAAATGAAAAGGCATGTAATATCAAGTAATAGTATGTGATGTGTCAAACACCTAGGCAAATCAAAAGAGGTCAGGACACAAAAGATGAACATCAAGTTTAGAGAAGGATTGTTGGGACTTAAAAGACTTCAAGGATTCTTACTACTGCTCAGGTACATAATGGAAATTATGCTAAGTAGTTAGTACTGGTAGTATAAAGTTACCACTGCTAGTTAGTACTGTTAGTATTGAGTTACTACTGTTAGTTGAAGTTAAGACTGCTCAGAGTTAAACGATGAAATTATGCTAAGTGGTTAGTACTGCTAGTACAATAGTTACTACTGCTAGTGTAACTTAGTACTGTTAGTATAACTTAGTGCTGCTAGAGTAAAGTTACTACTGTTAGCGTAAAGTTAGTACTGCTAGTACTTACTATTGCTTATGCTCAGTTTGTGCTGTTGGTTATAAAGATACAACTGCTGCTGAATTACTACTACTAGAAGACTTACTGTTGTCAAGAGGATAATGACGGATTAAAGAGATAAAGATTGATTGGAGAACAAGAATACTTACGAAGATAAGTATTAAGTTATTTTTGTTAAAGATATGTATAACTTATTTGATTAAGAGATTATGTTTATTTATAGAAAAGATCATGATAAGTTAGGAATGTATTATAAGCCCTGTAGGACTCCTTGGTGTATAAAAGGGGATCCTAGGGTATAGAAAGATATAAGCTTTCCATCTGAGTTTTCCATAGAGTTCATAGCTTCAAGGTTGTAAACCCTATCACTAAGTCAGAGTGATCGTATTAATATATATTGAAGCTTGTTGTGTTGATTATATCTTTGTGTCAAAACATACTTTACTATTTCATTAAGAATACTTCTTAGTGATATAAACTAGATTCCGCATAGTTTATATCATTCAATCAAAGTTTCATTCTTAGTATTTTTGGATTTATCCAAGGGTACTAAACCTTACAAGCTAAGGAGTTAAAGATCTATTCATTGGGATCAACAATTTGTATAGTTTCTGAGCATTTTTTTTAAAATCGATTCACATAGGCGTCTTTTGCTCTTGCGCTCTTACTGGAAATAAACGCCCAAATTAAAGAGCGATAAAAAAGTTTGCGGTTTCGAGGCTGTTTGGTCTGCTGTTTTTTTAGTCAAAAACAGTTTTTCGATTGTTGTTTTTTCTGTAAAAATAGGGGTGTTTGGTAGCTTATTTCCACCTAAAATGAGCGCTGTTTTGGGGTTGTTGGATTACTAATATTTTGTTTCTGCATAGGTACAAGCTTATCTTTATGATGGTTACTGGGAAGATATTGGTACCATCGAGGCTTTCTATAATGCCAATTAGGGAATTACAAAGAAACCACTGCTAGATTTCAGGTAGTTACATTTTTAATGGTATTAATGTCTCTTAGCTTCCTATTATCCTGTTTATTTTTGCGGCTTAAAAGTATTGGGTATTGTGTTGATGCCAGTTCTACGACGGCTATCCTCATTTTACAACCCACACATCCATTTCCTCCTTCTAAGATGCTTGATGCTAATGTCACATACAGTGTTATTGGTGAAGGGTGTGTGATTAAGGTTAGAAAGTTACTCTTCTTCTTTGTAGTGTTCTACTGATAGGTTGCATATTTGACCCAATTGTCCAAAGAGCGGTACAAGAACTTGATTTATCATGACACATAGGAACATTGTTGATCACATATTCTCTTAAAATGTTATTACATGGTCTATTGCGTGCATTGTTTTTACCGCATAGTTTACACGGTATATTTTCTTTGACTGAAATTCCTCTGATAAATTAATATCTTTCTTTCAATCTTAGTTGTGCAGAACTGAAAAATTCACCATTCTGTTGTTGGACTTCGATCTTGCATAGCTTCCCTTCTAACATTTCTCTTTGTCAGTCTGATGGGAGCAGATTATTATGAGGTAGTATATTACGATAATGTTTAACAGTTCGTAAAAATGCGTTATTTTTTTGTCAGTTTAAGTAACTAGGAAAGTGTATTCCTTCTATTGAAAACTTTTTACTTCGAGTCATGCCCGGAATAAAAAATCACAAGAATCATAAAAGTTCATTTTTTGTTGTTTTTGTGTTCTAGACTGATGCTGACAGGGAGCTTCTTGCTGCAAAAGGTAGAGTTCCGATTGGTATTCGGAAAACACTCACATCAAAAGAGCAATCATTGACAAAAACGCACGCATAGGAGACAATGTAAAGGTAAATTGTAATAAAGTCTTTTTCGGTTAATACAAATATGTGCATACATATAGGTGGTTCAACCCATTTACTTATTATTGGGTCGATTCAGATTAGGTTTCATATCTAATGAGCAATTAAAGAAAATTAAAGAAAACGGGTTAAACAAGTTTAAAGTTTGCCAGAGTATACTATTAATGTGAAAAAGCCTCTAGTAATTTTCAAAAACTTTGATTCTCTATTTTCTTCAGCTCTTAAATAAGCCCATTAGCTTATGTTGAATTAGCCGGCCGAATGTATTTTACGCCATTTAGACCTGCATAATCTCTTCAACATAAACTGATTCAAACACCCTAAAAGTAAAACTACTCCCAATCTGCTATCGTCATTGATAAGACGTATGGGAATATTACGAAACTTGGGAGGTCTTTTTCCAGGTTTAAGGATTACGATGCAACGAGACTGTAGCCCAAGTTTGTTCAGTGTCCTGGGGACCTGCAGAAACGCGGTGAGGTTGCGCATTATGTCGCTTTTTATGAGATCGATGTTGTCAATGTTAACAAGGTGATAAGCCAATTTCTTAGTTTTAGATAGTTATCCGGGACCGTTTGGTGTATGGGCTGTCTTAAGGGTTGTTTGGACAGAAAAAGTACAAAAAATGTTATAAAACTGTTTAGGGGCTGTTTCGGTACACCTTTTGAAAGGGTTGTTTAAGACAACAAATATGTGCAGAAAATATGTTCTAGATAACTGGTCCAGGGCTGTTTGGTCATAACCTTTTAAAGAGGCTGTATCGACGAGCCTTTTTATAGGCTGTTTGGACAACAAATATGTGTAGAAAATTCGTTCAAAAATTCTAATTTGGGAATGTTTTGACACGCCTTTTTGAGAGGCTATTTGGACAACACATAAGTGTAGAAAATTAGTTCTAAAAACTGGTTAGGGCGCTGTTTAAACAAGACCTTTAAGGGGCTGTTTGGACAGGCATTTTGTAGAAGGGATGTTTGGACAGGAAATACCCAAATGACCCGGAGAGGTAGCGTGTAACCCAGTTCACCCAATTATTGGTTTAATATAACAATGATAACGGTAGACATATAAGACCGATGCATAGGTTCTGTTCCATAAAGCTCTCCTCATAGACCTTATTGTTCTACATTTTTTTAATGGACTTTTATATAGCTGAGTCGTGTATTCATGTTAAAAAGAAGCATATGTCAACCATTTAACAGGAATGAAAGAAATCTCCATGGTCACTTTTTCCTTTACTATTTTTTCTAAATTAAATTAACTTGCAATATCATTATTATCATAAGGTGTTAACATTACTATCAATTTTCAACTTCATGTAATGATTTAATGACATTGTTTGTATAGGTAACTGGCAACGAGGTGCAACATTTTTGGTGGCAGAATTTATATTGAATTACTTCAGGATTATCAGAAGCAAACTCAGAGAATGATTTCTACAGCTGTGCAAGGTGCACCTTCTAATTCATTCTCAATGTATATTCAAATCACTATTGATTATGTGCATATGCATGCATACAAAATTGCCACACAGCAGGATTCGCATTTTGCTTCTAGCGCGTTAGGTTTAATTTTTTAATATCACGTTTTAATCTTTATAGATTATATGTTTGAAAATGGTAAATAGTCTTGATTTGGGGTATTGATTTTTGAAAGTGGTTATCTGTGATATTACGGGGTTTTGGGTGTTTTTAATGGGTGTTTCGGACTGATGTGAAACAACAATAGTAAAGGGGTGATTTGGGTCATTTTTAACGGGTGTTTTCATGGATTTTAATGGTTATTTGGATGGTTTTCAATGGGAGTTTGTGTGGTTTTCTGGCCTTTTGAGTATATGTATTTAATAACTTCTATATTGTAGGGGTTATTTCAGTATATGATTACAACTCGATAAATTTATATTTGAAGTGGGTTGAGTTGATTGTGACTCTATGAGTTTAGTTATGTCATGAAAGTTTAGGACACATTTTTAGACAATAATTGATCATATCACGAGTCAGGGACATGTTTTTTCTTCACTGGGTTGATTTGTATGTTTATCGGTCAAATAGAGTTGAAATGGAAATGTAAGAATAAGATAACAGTATGGTAGATTTGTAATTTGAGCATGCCTTGAATCACAATAAACATTATCATTTGTTGACCACTCACTTTACATATATATATGCTGGCAAACTAATATACTATTTTATAAAAGGAGTGACAACAAATTGCCTTTAAAAAGAAAAGTAGGTACATCTAATTTACTATTAACAATATTTTTATTACTATAATAATATTAAGATTGAATTTAGTTTTGTATAAGATTGCATTTAGTTGTATATAAAAATATTGACATAAAGTGTGTCTATATAGGCATCTGTTATTTTTTAACTTTCATAAAGAGTTTATGTCATTTTAATCATACATTTAGCATGCCATGCTCATTAATTGTCTTACCCTGCCCATTAAACTGAAGTTTGTCCTATATTATCAGGTAGTTTGTCTCAGAAAGTGGTTGTTTTCTGCAATATAGGAACTCTAGCAGATCTTGGTATGTTTACAGTAAGTTATGGTCCTATTTTGTGTGTTTAGTATGTTTACAGATTATGGTTGTCTTATGCAATTTAGGAACTCTAGAAGATCTTGGTAGCATTAGGTAAAGAGAATGAAAATTCAAATTGCATTACTAAATTAGTGTTTTTTTACCACATGATAGGTGGATATGAGTACTATGGTAGCAGAGGTAGAGGTGCCCGTTGAGGAATGAAACGTGATAGGGTGACACATGATCTGCCAACACCAACACAATCACCTCGCTCTATGTCACAAGTAGCTAATTCATCCAGAGTGGTTGATGCAAATGAAGAGGTGCATTATACATGAGGTATAATCTTAGTTAAATTAAAATCACATTCCACTATTTGTTAAATTATGTTATATTTCATATATAAATTATATATCACCTTGGCTGAATGCATATCTATTGAGCATCAATATGATTACTCTTAAAAGTCTTATTTCATTCAGCTAATTATTAACATTCATGTAGATCAGAAGTCATCTACTCGAAAAAGGGGACCAAGAGGAGTGAACCTGAACACGAACATCCCAGCAGATTCATCTTTGAGAAAAGTGATACATATTGATATTAGTGGTTTAAAGTAAGTACAAACTCCTCTTTGATATCGATTATCTATTGAATGAATCACAAATACACATGCACATGTTTAAACATGTTATCTATGGGCTCGGTTAAACTTGAGATTGTCAAAGCTCTTATGGCCTGATGTTGTTTAAGAGAAAAGATTGTTTATTGGTCTCGCTAAACTTGAGATTATGTATTTTTGTTGATCATTATTGTAGTTGATATGTATAAATTGTATAATATTGAATTAAGATTTGTTTTTCTAATTGGCGGCTTTCACTATCATTCACCAAAAATTTATATTATGTGCTATGATGTTCGTCGGCATATAAAGGCATTTCGTGTTTCACAAGTATATAGAAGGTCCTTAGAGTTATTCGTCTATTTTAGAGTTAGTCCTCGTGATCCGTGACGGAGTGCGGGTTACAAACCTCGTTATATATGTTCTCTAGGAATTTATACTCATTTTTTATTTACACAAAACAAGGTACAAACAGAATAAGAATAATGTAACAATTGAACAACTATTTACATCATAAGAAATTGTGTGCAAATCAAAAATGAGTGTGTGAAAATTAACTCCCTTATCGAATTTCCACCATCAAACTCTATACGGTTGTTCTACCATAAACAGAATGTCAAAAATCCTAACATAAAACATCAAGTGTGACATTTTTTTACTCCAACGCACAAGTATTAATCAAAAATGAAATAAAAAACAAAAAAAAAACAATTTGACTCATTAATACCTATTTAAACAACTTGCAAAAAACATAAAAAAAGTTATCAAAGATTACAACTCGTTTGTCATGCATCATACTAACATCCAAATCTATTAACGATTTTACATTTTCGCGATGAAGGTGTGCGTTTCTTAGGCACATCTTCATATTCTTTATCACATTTATAAACTACATCAACACTTTTCAACACCGTCGATAAAGATTTACATTCATTACCAACTGCAACCAATCATATAAAAAACATAACTAGCAAAACAATTCACTTATCATTATTATCAATTTAAAAAATGGTTAATAAAATAACATAATTTCCACAACTTACTTTGTTAAATTTAGAAATACCATCATCCGTTTTAATAACCTTGTTATCATCAGCAATCAAATCAGCATCACCACTTACAACCTTGAAAACCCTTCTCCCTTTAGACGATAAAGATTTTCTTTTTTTAGCATCACATGAAACATCACCTGATTCAATCTAAATCGAATAACAAAATCAACAAATATTAACCTTAACAAAAACTTATATTACAACCGTACTTTCTTAAAATATGCAAATTACTTTATCACTTTTAACAGTTGAATCAATCGGTTTAACATAATTTTCAGCATCAGCAACAACATCAGAAAAAACCTTATCAAAACCATCTTTTTCTTTTCCTTTTGTGGCACGTTTAATAGATTTCTTCTTATATTTAACCACATGATCAGCAACATAAACCTATTACATAAAAAACCAAAATATACAAGTTAACATACTAACATAATATAGCCAAATAACATAATAGAAAACTTACAAATATAAAAAACAGTTAACATAACCTTGTTATCATGAGCAACCGTATCATCATCATCATTACTTACAACATTGTAAACCCTTCTCCGTTTTGCTAATAAAGATTTACCTTTCTTAACATCACATGATTCGACCTGAATGAATAAAAAATAAAAATAATTTATATATTAATAAAAACTTATTATATATTGTAAATATAATATAGTTTCTTAAATTATGCAACTTACGTCATTACTTTTACCATCAGTAAGAATATCAGACACAACCTTATGACAATCAGCTATTGCTTTTCCTGTGTCAGCAATTTCTCCTTTTCCTTTATGTTTTTCTTTCTTAGTAGGAACTGAAGTTTTTTGTGCAGACATTTTTTTGTCACCAGCAATGACATTTTTGGATTTTGCATACTTTCCTTTCGTTGCACTTTCAATAGATTTTTTGGGATCAGAAACCATACATTCAACAACACAAACCTATATCAATAAACAACCAGTTACCGTTTTATAAATATAATTAACTATCACCATCAATAAAGATAAAAATCATTAACTATTAACATTAACATTAACATTAACATTAACATTTACTATAATAACATTAAATATACAATTTACCTTGTCAACTTTAGAATTGTTACCATCAGCAACCATATCATCATTATCACTAACAATATTGCAAACACTTCTCCGTTTAGACGATAACATTTTTAAAACCACGAACAACATTATCAAATCCGACCTAAATCAAATAAAAATAAAAATATAAAAAATTTATAATTTATAACTATGCGTAACTTACCTCATTACTTTTAGATATGCGATCAACCATTTTTAGAGAATTACTACCATCACCACCAACACCAAGCACACCCTTTGCAGTATTACCTTATGAATTTAAATCATCCAAACTCCACAATCCTAACTCGATCTCTTTAGTTATCAAAGCAATCTGATAAAACACGATGTTATTTTAATAATTCTTATAAACGTTAAAAAAAATGAATTAAAACGTGAACCTATATGTCTTGTTGTATCAAAGCAACCCTAGCACTTTCAATTTCATCTTTGACATCCTTTTTCACATGCTGACCATCAAATTCAATTTCCTATACATAATACGTAAATTAAATATGAACAACATTTATTTACAAACATACTTTATAAAAACATGTACCTTTTTATGTGGTGAGAACTATGATTTAACATTGAATAGTCGAGCTCCTTGTCCACCTCCTGACCATCAGAATCAACTTCCTACACATCATACATACGTATAATTATTATATGAAATACGATTGAAGCTATTATATGAAATACGATTGAAACTTATAAAATGTAAAAACAGAAGATTTAAACTAATATAAAAATTAATCTTAATTTTTATTAATGTTATTAATGTTACAATTTTATGAAGGTATTAAGAACAGCTACAGGAACCTTAAAGCACAATCTTTTAAAACAAATTGACTAGTTCAAATTTTAGTGTAAAAAATGAGACATAACATGGATGACTAAATAATATTCCTCTGCAGGTCAAGCTTCTAATGGATGTTCGTCATAAAAACATAACTTTGCTCATTGGGTACTGCAATGACAGCAACCACAAGGGAATCATCTACGAGTATATGGCTAATGGGAACTTGGGACAACATCTAATTGTTAATTGGCCATAGTTTTTGCTTCTTCCTTAGTTTAAGTACATATTTATCCACTTAATATAACTACCCTTTCTTTTTCAAAAGTTAGTACTTCTCATTATGAAGCACAAAGTTCAAGTACTAAGGGTGTGTTTGGTTTCTTATTAGGAATCACTATTGGTATAACTTTGATATGGAGGTGGTATGAAATCAAGGATATCAATGGTATTTATTTTGTTTGGTATGAATTTTAAGGTATGGGTATCAAATAAAAGTAGGTCCCGTCATGTATTATAAAAGTATTAAATTATTTTATAAATTTCTTAAAAACATTATGACATGGACAAAAATTAATTAAATATAAATGAAAAGAAAAAACGTTGGGTCCCGCGAGAATGCACCTCCCCTTACTATGAGTTTATGACTATCATTACATGATTTTATTCTAAATTTATTAACCAAACATTTGTAAAGGGTTTTATTGTGATGGTTTGATTCCTATTCCCGTATACCAAACACACTCTAATATATTAAAACGTGTATAAACACGTATATAAAAACGTATAAAAATATATATAAAAACAGATAAATTCGTTTTTAAAAACGTATATAAGAGGATATAACAGCGAATAAAAACATTTATAGCAAAATCAAAAAAATTTAAATAAAAAGAAAATTTAAAAAATAATTAGAAAATAAAAAAAAAGTATTTTTTATTACAAACCGTCGTTAGTCAAAAGGACTAACGGTGCAAAGAGATGACTCTCAAACATATGATAATGAAACAAAATTTGAAAGTTTGATGGGTATTGTGGTATTTTTTAGTACGTATATGATATGTGAAGAAATAGGAAAATACATTGTATTACATGCCATTAACCCCATAAGTAAATCTTATATATCTAAAGATTCGGTACATATATTTAATGTGCATGTTTCAAGTTTTGTAACCATAGCTATGAAAGTTGTACATAAGTTTCTAATTAAAGTTGTCCATAAGTTTCGTAATTAAATGTGGACTATTGAAGTTTTGTAACCCTAGTTGTGAAAGTTGTACATAACCCACACTATTAAAACCATCATGCAATTAAAACCATCATGGAATTAAAACCATCTATTTAGTTTCTTTGTGCAATTAAAACCTCAAAGAGATACAAAACCCTATATTAAATGGTACCATTTCATATCTATAAATAACCCATGATCCCCACAACAAAACTCCTACCACCACTCAACCTCACCATCACCAGACTTCACAACCACCAAAACCCACACCTACACCGTGAGTCTAACCACCATGGAACATGACTACCGAGAGCGACGGTAAGAAATAAAGTTTATAAAGTTTATATACTTTTTAATAGATCTATGATTATCAATAAAGTTTTGTAAATTTTTTTTTGAAAGATCTATGGATGCTATTATTAGATCTAAGTTTTTATTGTTTTTTTGTCTTTTGTTGTTGTTACTGTTGGTTGTTGTAGTGTCCCACATCAGGGTTAAGATAATCAATGCCTAGTTAATTACCAGTGAAGGTTATCAGATATCACTTGAAGTCGTGTGATCATTTTTCAGAGTCGACCATATGCCTGGGTTGTATAAATACCTCCTTGAGATAAAACCAAGTATTCGTTCTTGTTTAGAATGACTTTCCACTCTCTACACATAATTATAAAGACAATGTAACTAAATGATTAACTATGTATGTTAAAAACATAATGAGGAATTACATACCTATGAAGATCCTTGTACTTTTTAAGCTTTTTCCTTATGTTTGGACAGATACCATCAGTCCACTTTGCATGTTTCTCCACCATCCTTTGTAATATTTCAGAAATCCCATTCTTCACAGTATCACAAGCATTATCAGTACTGAAGTATGATCTACTCCAAGTTTCTGGCTGTATATCCATCAAGTGCTTGTATGCTTCCTTGTTGATAGTTTGTATCTCTTTCATCACCTTGTTAAACCTTGTGGGATAAGTTGCCTTTGCTGCTTTCCAAAATAGATTCCTGTATTGCACCCTAGTGTATTTCTTTCTAAAGTTAGCATATATGTGTCTAGCACATTGTCTATGCTCAGCCAAAGGCATAACTTGTTTTGCAGCTTCAATAATATCCTGCAATTATACAAGTTAGTATAAATAAACAAATCTTAAGTAACTAACAAAAAGTAAAAGTAATATAATTTTTACCTTATGTTGATCAAATCTTTCCAAGAAGGAGGGAGTTTATCAATGATACAAGAGACTTGAATAGCCTCATCCATGTTCATTTTATGTTGTGTAAATCTTCCAAGTATACCAAGAAGTTCATTGTATTGTTCCATAATTGGTCTTGATTAAGTTATTTTGTAATTGGTGAAATTACTAAGGAACTTCTTACTTGATGCATCCTTAGCCAAATATTTGGCTTCTTAAGAATCCCATAGTTCTTTGGAAGATTTAATATTTTGATAAATATTAAATAAAGGATCAGATATACCTTTTATAATTAAACCTCTACAAACATAGTCATCATTGTCTCATTAGTTCCTCTTCCTGATTTGTCCTATGGTAGCATTCTCTCCATCTTCAGGAATAGGAGTAGTAAGCACATACACCACACTAATGCTGGAAAGCAAGAAGTGCATCTTCTTCTGCCATCTCCTAAACTCCACCATTCAAACTTGTCAAGCTTGGCAAAGTTTGAAGCTATGTGTTTCATAGCAGCACTATCCATTGAATATCATAAATTAATCTTTTTTGATTGTTGGTTGTTGTAATGTCTTGGATCAGAGTGAAGATAATCATGCCTAGCTAATTACCAATGAAGATTATCGGATATCACTTAAAGTCGTGTGATCACTTTCCAAAGAAGATTATTTGACCCTATGCATGTGTTGCACGAATACCTCCTTGGGATAAAACCAAGTGTCCATTCTTGTTTTAGGCACACATCAAGAACCCTTCGCTTCTAAGTGTCTATGTTCTCAATGTGTTTTTTCATGCAATTGTGATCACTGTTTATATGGGATTTAGTCAATAGAAATTATGAGAGATAAATGGGCTCATTAATCTCTTTCATAATAAGCCTCCATAATTATAGGAATTAGTGGTTACATGACCAAAATTAAACATGGTCATTTAATGCAATCAAATCTGCCATTTGAATAGGTAAAAATTGTTACAAGAATTTAATGTTTAAACTTGCCATTTAATGTGGTCAAACTTGTCACTTAAATGTTTGTAACCACCCATTTAATCTAACCACTAAAAGAGTCAGGAAAAATCAGTGACTTGATGGGTGTACACTTCGTACCTCCAAACCCATTTTCAATTATGACCCGATTCACAATTGCACTAAATTTCCAATAGTTACCGTTGCTGCCGTCAGTAAATTAAACAAAGTTTTTGCGGACACTAGAATCATGTAGAAAAAAATTCAAATTTTAAAAAAACGTTTTGGTGCCCTCATGAAAATATTCAGTGCCCACAATAATGACAATGTTTTTTTTAATTTAGTTATCATATTCTGGTGTTCGAGTTCGCCAAAAATTAAAATTGAAGAAGAAGAGGTATCTGATTAAAAATCGTAAGTGACTTAAAACTGGTATTTAGTTGCTTAAGGAGACATATCTATGGCTTGTTTCTTTTTCCTCTGTGGGTGAAAAAATTTGATGAAGAAGACGACTTTTAAGAGTGGAAGGTGTGGTTGAGGGTTTTCCCTTGCCACATCAGCTTCACATGATCAAAAATCACTTCCTTTATTTTTTCCCTCAACTTCTCTTAAACCATTGCAGCACCCTCTCTCTTTTCAATTAATTTTTTTTGATTTTTTATCTTTTAAAAATACCCTCAAAACACACATACCAACACACAATATACACAAACGAAATAAATAAAGTTTCTCTTTCATGGTTATGCATGCGAGAATAGAGTCATGCTAGGGAAAGAAATTCATTTTTGCTTCAATTTCCTGTATACTTTGAATTGGGTTTCTTGCAAGGGAAAATACTTTCTTTTGAGTTTCAAGAAGCTACACCTTTCATCCTAATAGGGAAGTGGGAAAGTGATGACTTTTAATTTTAAAGTGGGAAAGTGAGGTGCTAAAATTTGGCCAATGGACATTATCAATTATTCTATTTATATAAAAGCAACTTCAAACTATGTGTAAAGTTACTATAACGACCTTGAGGTTTTAGCTATTTACAACTTTTTTATACAATAAACTTTATTTATCAAATATAAAACGTATAGCTATCTATTTATTCGAAAAAAATGTACCACTGAAAAGATCTTTGAATTGCGAACAAAACGAGCCTAATATTGAAATGTTTCGGACATACGTATGATTTAATAAAAATTTTGAAGTTTAATACATATTTTTAAAAGGAAAAAAAACTTTCAATAATTTACGTGGTTTAGAAATCTTCTCCTACGTCAAATGGGAAACCCCCATATAACCAACTATAGGGAGCCTTTTCCATACAAGTAAAGTAAATGAAACATAGTTCTAGTCTACTCCTAATCTATATTACCACGTACACTTGAACCGCTAATCTATGTTAAGTTTGCTCCTAATATAATACAGATTTATTTAAGCATATGAAATATTTGACACGCAAATTTAAAAAAAGAAGTTAGAAACTGTGGGGAAAGTATGTTTGTGGTGATGCCAACCCGAAGCTTTTGAGCTTTCAACGTAAAAAAATTTGATTCACCCATTTTGTCACCTCTTGTTGCAACTCTGACCGTTTAAAGTTTTCTACACGGTTGGTTATACTTTGAATTCATGGGTTAATTTTGTCACCTCTTGTTGCAGCTTTGACCGTTTAGAGTTTTTGACACGGTTTCCATCTTTTATCTAGGTCTTGGTTCTACATTGAATTTAAGGGTCATTTTCATGGTTGATGTAGTTGGATGACTGGTAGGAATAGAACTTGAAGCCCTGTAGCAGGGACCACATTTAAGATTTTAGAACAAAAATTGAAGCAACATGCTCTTGTTACTTTGCCAAGACCGAGCCTACAATATATTGGTGCACTATTTGACTTAACGTGCTTCTGAAAATAATGGTAAACTAAGAACAAGTCTTGAGGCCCATTGTTAGTTACATACCTATCAAACCAGTGGTGTAGCATTTTGGTTTTATTCACAGTAAAGATCGTAGACATAGACCCACGATTGAAGCAACTTGCTCTAGTCATTATCTATGAAAACAAACAACATAACATCACAATGACATTTCCACAAGGGAATCATCACATACGAAATATATTTACTCTTGTCGAGGACTGTTTTCATTTTTATCAATATATAAATGGTTTTTGCCATGAAATTTAGATGTCCCCTAGTTTACCGAGTCAATGATATGAAGTATCGTTCTAATATACAAACTGGATCTCCCAGAAGGATTTCGCCATTTCATATAATAAGATGATTAACTTATTTATACACTAATTTACCTTTTCCCTAAGTCACAAATTACTCTACATAAACTTTCCTTAATCGGCAGAAACTAAATAAAGACAATTCCTTATATAAGGAAAGCAGTAAATCCCTATATATTAGAATATCGTCTAACAATGACACCAAATTCAGAGTAATCTAGCTGTGAATGTCAGCAAAATGTAGGTATAGTTGTTTTGGAGTAGAGTAGTACAACTTTTATCCTAGAATTTCCATTATAAATTTAATCAATCTGAATATAGAGAAATTTAATGTAAAAGTTACATGATTGTTTTTGCTAATAATATCAGTATCACGTTTGGTTCGAATTATTCTTTAAGGCTTGTGTCATACGTACCCCCTGGAACACCATTTGTACCCCCCTGTTTTTCCGGGTTTTTTTTCGTCTTTTTTTTTTTTTTAATTTTTATAATTTTGCTTATATTATAAAACGGTAAAACTGAAAGTGTGGAATAAAAATTATAAAGTTTAACGAGTCAAAAGTATGAAACTGTTAAAAAATACGGAATTATTTAAAACTGCGTTGTACTGTAAAATGGGGTACAAAAGGAATCTTTTGTATCTTTTTGGTACTATTCGTTGGGCCAAGGGGATACCAACAGTAGCACCCATTCTTTAATTTTCTAGAAACATGTTGGATATTGACTAAAGGTCAAACGCTATGTAGTCTACACCCTTGTCATCATCTATGAAAACAACCTACATAACATCACAATGACATTTCCACAAGGGAATACGAAATATATATACTCCTCCGAGGACTGTTTTCATTTTTATCAATATATAAATTATTTTTGCCATGAAATATAGATGTCCCCTAGTTTACCAAGTCAATGATATGAAGTATGGAGCTAATATATACAAACTGGATCTCCAACAAGGATTTAGCCATTGCGAATAATAAGATGATTAACATATTACTCACCAATTTACCTTTAATTTTCCCTAAGTGACAAATACTCTACCTAAACTCTCCTTAATTGGCAAAAACTCGATAAAGATAACTCCTTAGATAAAGAAAGCAGTAAATCCCTATATATATATATTAGAATATCGTCTAACAAAGATAACAATTCCAGAGTAATGTAGCTGTGAATGTCAACAAAATGAAAGTAGTTGTGTTGGAGTAGAGTAGTGCAAATTTTATCCTAGAGTTTCCCATGTCGATTATAAACAGCGTGAGATGTGGCGTGACGGCTTGATCAAACATCACAATTTAGCGGCCATAGCGAAGCCTTGGCGTTTTTAAGGCGTGACTTAAGACGGCACAAAAGATGAAGATATTTATATATTTATATCTTATTTCATATATATCAAGTTTACAAAAAGCGTTGTACGTAATGAATTAAGTTAATAAACTATCATTACATGTACTCTTCTTCATTTAAAAAAA
>BQNB010119688.1:0-20769 GCA_026074375.1 Tanacetum coccineum
TGAACTACCTCCCCACTTTCTCAGTAAAAAGCTTCAGGTACGTTACTCTTTTATATTAGGGCTTTGTTGTTGGTTGTAGTAGATCCCAGATCAGGGTGAAGACAATTAATAGCCTAGCTAATTACCAAGATGGTTATCGGATATCACTTGAAGTCGTGTAATCACTTTCCAAAGAAGATTATTTGACCTTATGTCTGGGTTACATGAATACCTCCTTGGGATAAAACCAAGTGTTTGTTTTTGTTCTAGGCACAGATCAAGAACCGTGCGTTTTATGTGTTTTCGTTTTCTGTGTGTTTTCCATGCAATTGTGATCCCTATTTATAGGGGATTTACTCAAAACCTATTTATAGAATTAATGAGAGATTAATGACTAATTAATCTCTTTCATAATTATCTTTCATAATTTAGGAATTAGTGATTACATGACCAAATTAAATATATGGTCATTAATGCAGTCAAATCTGCCACTTAAATAGGCAAAAGTTGTTACAAAACATTTAATGTAGTTAAACCTGCCACTTAAATGTTTGTAACCACCCATTTAATTCTAACCACTAATAGAGTCAAAGAAAATCAGTGACTTAATGGGTGTACACTCCGTACCTCCAAACTCATTTCCAAGTATGATCCGATTCTCACAATTGCACTAAATTTTCAACATTTGATATGATATTCGTATGCTACACGAATTATTCCAAAAATTTAAGAATGTTACCACTTAGGTATAATTAATCTACACTTTACTCTCTGACTTCTTTGGCTCGGAGACGACTAGAATTCTTAGAACTTAAATATATGTTTCACTTTTGACCTCACCGTGGATCTTTTTACAGCATTCTTTTAACCTTTGTAAATGTTTAGTAAAAGTAAATTATGTGTTGCTAAAAAACTTTTGTCATCGACAACAAAGCTTAATCATATCAAACATGCGTTAAAAAAATTATTCTAATCTACACAATTTTTTCCACACTTTTAAAGGACTAGACATGTAACCGCGCATAACGATGAAGTTTTATAGCAACAAATAGTTATAGTAAAGATACTAGTTTTAAGACCCGTGCACATACATGGTTTTGGCATAAATTTTTAATTATACCTTTTTGTTTGTCTGTGATTGTTCTAAGCCAATATGCTAACAACACTGGCTACAGTGGTGTCATGGCTTCAACCCGTGGGTAAAAAGTGGTGTCAGCTCACCACTCTTTCCCATGACACCACTTTTTCACATGGCACCAAAACCTCCCTCTTTGATTGGCACCATAAAATGTGGCGTCGTAGAGAATTATTTTTCTTTTCATTATATAAATAAATAAGAATTGATGTCAAAAGGGCTGATGGAAAAGTCTATTGCGGCAACCCACAATTTCAGGTCATTTTACTTCAATAAACTCAAACTATTTACTTTGAACTTTTACGCGTTTACTTTTAATTTTAACCGTTAAGTTAAATCGCGTAAACCAAAAATCAACAATTAACGTAAACCGACATTAAATAAATAAAAGTTTATGTCAAACAAGTGTTATATAATGATTACGAAGATAATTTATAACTTTTTATATTTTATTTTTATACGTTACATAAAAATTTCTGCACACTATTTACAAATGTATGTTCCTGACATGAATAGTAATTTGGGTTTTCGGGTCCGTTTGAACTATAAAACCTTAGAAAGTAATTTAGCATCACTTATATAATATTTATTCGCGTTTTAGACTTTATAAATTAACTAGATTATATATATATATTGTCGTTGTAAAAATAATAAAAGTGGCAAACTTAACAAAATCATTATTTTGATTTATAAGCCAAGTCTAAAACTATTAGGTGGTGATATAACAAGATAAAATATAGTGCATTATTCTATATTTTTATGCGTTATTCAAAATCGGCCTATAATTAAATAGGTTGCATACTGGTCAATATCGACGACATTCTTAGTTGATATTTCTAGAAATCAATTCCATCACTTGAGGTGAGTTTATAGCCCCACTTTACTTGTTTAACAATAATTTACAAATCTCGGGGTGAGATACATGCTTTGTTTTACATTTGGACGCAAATTCTCTTTTAAACATGTTACGAGTTTCCTAAGTAGCGATAACCAATTATGCCCAGTATCATGAACTGTTAATTGCTTGGAGTAAGCGCATGTGTTATAAATAGATATATTTAGGATTAACATCCCCGTTCGGGTAAGTCATGCTTACTAGTGTCGGATGACCGAACTAACGAACGTATACCATATCGAATTTTGAATGTTATGGGTTGAACATCTATGCGAGTACATTATTGCATAAATATGCACACATACATAGTTGTAGCTTCAGTGTCATGAGCTTAGTGCAATTGTAATTACATTTTATGATTGTGTATGAGATACATTATTTCACACATTGAATTCTCGCGGTCCTACATTTATACATACATAAACCTATGAACTCACAAACTTTACGTTGACACTTTTAAGCATGTATTTCTCAAGTTAATAAGCTGCTTGACGTTCTTGATATGCATTGGAGTCCAAACTTTTCAAGAATACATTCATGGATTTCTTTATGCATTCAAACTATCATTTCTCTTTTTACTATTTTAGGTCTTTCATTTTGATGCAAACTATTGAGACAAATGTTATAACTTATTTATTTCAATCAAATCAGCGAGGGTACTTTTCAAACGACTCATTAAAAGATCGCTCATATATCTTGTGCTATTGTATTATGAAGTAATGCCCTCGGATACCAATCCGATGCGACATGTTTTGGGGGTGTTACATCTACACCTTCAAAGAATCAGATTACCCGAACTTGAGCTTTAATGACATATCTACTCAAGGTTCAAGGTAAACTACATCATCTTTCCGGTGAAGTTGAATATGGCCTGGCGAACTCATTGATGATTTTCATCAGGAGTAAAGTCATCAAGAAAAGGGTAGAAGATGTTCTGTTGGGAGTCGAAAGCTACTGGTAGAAGCTGAATCTTACAAAACCAGTGTTCATCTTCCAATGGATTGATGAATATCTATGACAACCGACATTTTTCATGCTAATATAATTTTACTATTAACTTACATTATATTTACTATGATTATTTACGTACTTAATTTGACCTAAAAGCGGGAAGTTATCCTGCGTACTATGAAAAACGTATTCGGATGCACACCGACTCTAGACTTAGTTAAGTCTATACATAATATGTATGTTATGATCATTACAAAAATGTTGCATAGGTCGTGCACATTTACATTTAGAGTTTTTACGTAAAACGCTTACGTTTCACATTTTGCATACCATGCATGCATGCAACATTTAATATTTATCACCTTTGCATACGCTACTAAATTTAATACACCACTTTTATATAGTTTTCATTTAAAAACTTTTGAAATCCACTAGTAATATCTTTTCCCTCCTATCTACTAACTATAAGAAGTATTTAATCCTAAAAATCCCACAACCTTATAAAGAAATCTTACTATTTCCATGATAAATTAGCTAATGACAAAATTCCCCATTTTTCCTTGCTCTTCTATTTTTGGCCGCCCCATATGGGCATGCGACACCAAATGGTAACATTTCTTCTTTTGTGCACACAAGACTAGTCAAAGCCTAAAGCACTTCCTAACTCAATACCAAATTACCTTACAAGTAAACTAGCTAGTATACACTTCATTCATTCATCACAAGAAAAAAAAACTTCTCTATTTCTCTCTTGAGGGTCTTGGCAAGAAAATAGCACACACAAAAATTTGGTTTTTGATATTGTTCAAGTATTTGCAAGAAGATATTGTGTTAAGGGTACTTGGATACTTAGTTCTTTGGGTATTTAAAATATTTCAAGGAAGGGTAAGAGGATTTCGAGTATACAAGTTAGGGTTTACTCATATATTAGGTTTTATAAAATCTTTGGGTTTTTACTAAGTTTTGGTGGTAAATCATTCCATTTCATCTTTATTGTTGTAAGTATCATGCTCATTCTCATCTCATTATTTTTTTTATACACTTCATGCATATATTTTTCTTGATAAAAATGTATCATCATAGTTTGTGTAAAATATTTCTCTAAAAAGATACAAAAGTTTATATATATATATATAGTTGTTATGTTCATGTAATATGCTATGTTTGAATTAGTGTGTGAACTTGAATATAAAAATGTTAAGTATGTTCTTAGATGTGTTTTTTATGAATACTGGTGGAAGAGATTAGGATTAATATAGAGTTGTAGGATTTTGTTGGCAAAAAGTGGTGAAAAACTAGTAAAATGTAGTTTAGCGAGAGCCTGTCCTTTAGGTAAATTCTGGGCAGCAAGGAATCGGTTATTGCAACAATGAGTCTTTTTCATAGAAATTAGGCACTATAAGCTTTGCGTAGCCGCTTGAATCGTTAAAATCGAGTTTATAACGAAGAAGTTATCCCCTTTTGAAAATCAGACAAACTAGTCTTTTATGAAAAACTGCACGAATATTTCTAAGACAGAAACTTTGAGCCCATTCTTGAGCTGTATAGAGTCCAAACTGGTAAAAATGCAGAAGAAGCTTTTTGTAGTCCTTAGACTCTAGTTTCCAGATTGTATTTGATCGAGTCCTGAAGCTTAATAACCAAGGAGTTATGGCCTCTTAAAGTTCAGTGAAAACTGTTTTTCACAAGTCTGACAGCATGCTTTTCTTTGTAAATTAAGATGATCTAGATACTTTGGAGTAGTTTTTGAGTGCTTTAAAGTCCAAAAATGATATTGGGTAAGTGAAGCAATGTTGTAGTACTATTTAAACACTTTTTATACAAGTCAGAAGTTTGCAAAAATGTTAAGCAACGAATAAGATATGGTTTGACTAAGTTGAGCACTTGGTGATTTTTGGTAAAGTATTAAAACCTAAAAATAAACAGCGAACTTTGACGTAAAGCGTATTTGACTTAATAAAACTTTAACGAAAACATGTATTGGTGATTCAAGGTTATAAAAACACATTTGCATCATTTTACTTCACTTGCATAATTCTAAATCGACCCGCTATTAAGTAGGTCGCGTGTTGGATCCGTTGCGAGTCATTTCTTGTTGAATTATTTCTCGAATCATTACCATTGCCAAAGGTGTGTTTATAGGCCCGCTTTAAGTTATTTTATAACTATTTTGAAAATCTCAGGGTGAGATACATTGCTTGTTTTACTTTTGAATGCAAGTAGCTTTTCAATTATTACGGATTATCCTAAATGCCGATAACCCACTATGCCCACTATCATGAACCGTTAATTACTCGTTGTAAGCGCAAGTGTTTGTTAGGAATCAAGACAAGTCTCGGTCATTTCAATATAATAGTTCGTAGCTCGTAGTCCATTTAATATAAACTAGTAAGCTAACCGGGCCAAGCCCATGGTAAGCCCATGGGTTGGCCGGCCTCTTGTAAGGTTTATATACCCTCTTCATGTCTTGGAGAGGGTATTGGTTCATTTAGAAATAACACATTTTCTTATTTCTTTCTCTCTCTAAGTGTTCCAACCACTTACTTTCTCTCTAGATTTCTTATTCTATACTTGTTTACTTTGTGTGATTTGATATTCTACAATTACTATTAGTCACCAAGGGGTGGATTGTGATACGTTTGTGGTTTATTTTCTAGCTTATTTTCGGCTTATCTATAAGCTTATTTATTTCAGCTTATTTTACTTTTTTTAGCTTATTTAGGTTTTAGTTGGAATATATATAACTGTTTGGGCTTAGAGATTTGATGTTTTAATTTTAGGCTTATATAAACATTTTGGTTTATTATTTGTTGATAGTCCATATTCTCTCCACAAATCAGTACGTCAACAAAACTGTTTCTTTCTAGTTTTTTTTGTTTCTCATTTGTGTTTGCTTATCCAACGGTATTACAGCTTATTTAAAGCTTTTATGTGGCTTTGTTTCCAAATAGTTAGCAGTTTTCTTTTCATCTCATTTTTGTGGCTTAATATCATTGTCAAACTTCTTATTACGCTAGCTTTTTCTGGGCTTATTCTCATCTTCAAGACCTCGGAATACCACCTTGAAAAAGTGGCAGCGAAATATGCATGAATCCAGCGAAATATGCAACTATTTTGAAAACAGGCGAAATACGCACTTTCTGTTCCATCGAAATATGCTACTTGTTTGAAGACAGTCAAATGTGCAACTATTTTGAAAACAACGAAATATGCAACTATTTTGTAAATAGCCAAATATGCAACTATTTTGAAAACAGCGAAATATGCAACATTTTAAAGACAGCGAAATATACAGGTTCTTCAAAAGAGGAGAAATATACAAGCGAAATAAGACCAGCGAAATATCTAAGTTTTTCCATGAAATAAAAGCTTGTTTAGGGTTTTTCGGTTTCGAGATTCATTGTTCGCGGGTCTTATAGCATATAACATTAGAATCGTGATCCTTCCACGATCATCGTAACATGCTTCGTTTTTGTTGATTCATTACGAAATGATTTTGAAATCTTAACCTAGGTGTATGTTTTCTCAAGGTTGAAGAAGACCAAAAACAAAATACAAAAATTTCATGCATACGTAAATTATCAATTAATTTGGAAAGGTTCATGAAACATTGGTAGGTTCACAAAGATGGTTCAAAGAGTTACATAAAAGTTCAAAATTATTTTGAAAAGGGTATTAAAACCAAGTTATCTATATAATATAAAATATAATTAAATAACATATATATATATATATATATATATATTAGTTTAAAATATTAAAAAATTACATTTTTTACCTATCAGTTTTCAAAAAGTTTCATTTTTAGCCCTTAGTTAATACATAATTTTACTATTAGTCTTTTGTTTTAAAACATTTTCAAAAATTAGTTTAATCATCTTCACCGTCAGTCCTTATTTCAAGTTTTCTAATAATCATTATTTAAGCTCAAGTACCTTCACGTCAATAACGATTTTTTCCAGATTATAAACCACAACAAATCACAAGAGAGAGAGAGCTGAAACACGTGCAACACTTACACAAGGAAAGCAGTTTTTATTCTAAAACGAAAGATGTGCATGTAATAAAACATAAGATGTCAAAAGCAAAAGAGAGATGCATGATATATTTTAGATTACTTCATTCACACTTTCAGGTTCTTTTAAATGAAGACTTAAAAGGCACTCGTATAGAGCATGGATTCAAACGGGCATTTATTTTACTCTTTGGTCAAGATGTTGAGACTTTCACAAGTACGATGTTCCTTCACGTGGATCAACTCGAAAAGAAACTTGACAAAGACGAATTTCAAGAGGATGGATCCATGGCATCCTTTTGGGTGCTCAACAGACAATGTCAGCAAGTCATTTATTCGTAGTTTTCTTTGGACTATGACAATCAGATGACAAACAAGTACTTCTCAAAATACACTCGAATTGAGGCTAAAGAATTCATAGATACACTATTCCAATACATGACTTCTGTTAAGAAGTCAATTACTGAAAGAACACGTCATCAGAGACAATACGACAGAAGGGTGAACAAAAGACAGATGCAGACGCAAGAGAGTAAGGTTGATATGAGTAAAGCATTGGATGTAGGTTTCGTTGTTACAAAAAGAAGTGGGATAGAAACAAAAAAGCATGATACAAGCAGCAAATCTGGGAATGATACTCATGTTGAGGATGCAGATAGCGAACTCGTAAATGACAAAGAGCCGATGGCTGAGGTACATTTTCCTGCTGAACATAATGTCCTTGCTAATGAACAACAGCATGTTGAGCAACCCGAATTCAATAATGAAGGAAGGGTTGACCAGGATGCTGAACAATGTCAAGTTAAAAGTCCTTTGCTTAAACCATCACCTGATAACAAGAAAACTAAATTCTCAAACCAATCTCTCGAGTCTAAAAATATTTCTCTCAAAAAGATCGTTGCTCAACTTCAAAAAGATTTTTCAAGAATGGAAGCGCATTGTTTTAAAAAGATTTAATCTGAAAATTAAATATCAAAATCAAGCTTTAAAATTCAGTCAACATGGTCAAATTTTAAATGAAACAAGTAATAAAGCCAAGATAAAAAAGGAAATACAAGTACTTGAAACAATAAACATCGAATTGGAACATAGTGTGGCTAAAATTTCTTGCAGAGAATGAGCAGTTACATAAAGATAACGAGCTTTTAAAACAGACTTACAAAGATCCTTTTGATTCAATAAAAAAGACACGAATTCAGCTGAAAGACCATAATGACTCACTGGTTGCTCAAGTAAATAGTAAGACAGTTGGAAATGCTGATTTAAAAGATCAGATTCAGGAAAAGGTTTTTACGAACGCAACATTGAAAAATGAATTAAAAAAGTTAATAGGAAATATCGTGGATACTAAGTTTGCAAAACCATCAATCTTGGGGAAACCGGTTTAACAACCACTCAGAAACCAATCAGTTGATAGACAACCAAATACGTTTCAATCAGAACGACCAAAATTTTCAAAACCACGGTTTGCCTCCCAAGTTGATGTGAAAACAATTTGCCAAAACCAGTCACTCCTTATTATTTGCCTAAAGTTCTGGATTCTATGCTTGCAAAACCTCATCACGTGATTGCACCTAGCTCATTTAGGAATAGTCTAAAAGAATCGTATGGTTCAAAAGATATGTCTCATAATTACTTTATAGAGGAAGCTAGGAAAATGACACACGAAAGAAATAGGAACTTTAAACCTAGAGAAATGCCCTCTACTAGAACAAACCACACTCCTAATACTTGTAAACCAAAACCTAGGAGCAATAATCAAACGTCTAGGAATTGGCCTGCATCTAAGAGTAGAGATGTAACGTTAAAAGTTGTGCAAAAAGCAGATCACTCTAGGAATCCTAGTTCTTTTTCGGACTCCAAACACTTTGTTTATTCGACTTGTCAGAAATACGTCTTTAATGCAAATCATGATGCTTGTGTAACAAAATTATTGAAAGAGGTGAATTATCGTGTTAAGGTTCAATCCTCTAAAACTAGAAATAATAACAAACTCGTAGAACAGAAAAGTCATACTCAAACACCTGTACGACAGATCTTTACAAGACATAGATTTTCTCCTAATAAGCCTTCCGTTGTGCATGAGAAACCGTCTCCTAGATCTTTTCTTAGGTGGAAACCCACGGGTAAAGTTTTCAAGACTATTGGTCTTAGGTGGATCCTTACTGGAAAGTTGTTTGCCTCTAGTACAACCAAGGTTGATAGTGAATCCCCACATGCTTCTAATGCTAATATCACTAACCCATATGAATGCATACAAACTCTTGATATAATTACAGGTACTCTTAATTTAGATACAGGTACATCATACAATATCAAGAAGGATAATCTAAGAGTTTGATTGCTGAAAAGGCTCATGTCTAAGAATCAAGTGTCTCAGGGGATTCACAATTGATTAAAAAGACTGTAATGACGTCTGTAGATAACACTTCAGGCCCCGCTCCTTAACGATAAATGACTTTTGATCACTTCAGATCAGGACTCGGTCTTCATCAAATGACTTCTAAGTACTTCCGCTTAGAACTCGGTTTTTAAATTAAAGAAAGGTGTACGCTTCATTGCGCTTTATCTTCAAAAGAAGAGAAATCTTCTTGTTTATGACCATTCTTATCAACAACTTGTGGATCAACGTACATTAACTTGTATTATAATTCACTTATTCAATCAAAAATGGCAACCACATATGCAATTTTTGAAGGGGAGAATAGTGAATAAAATGTGATCAATACGGTTTAACTCGTATAAGTTCTTTTGAATATAAGTGCGCTCCCGTCCTCAAATGGTCAAATGGCTTCTGAACAATTCGGTTCAGGACTCGAGCTTCAACTTATGACTCTTGGAACAATAAGTTTAGGACTCGTGCAAAACCCATCTTCTCCAACATCTTATGTTCCACCAACTAAGAATGATTGGGATATGTTGTTCCAACCAATATTCGACGAGTACTTTAATCCTCCACCAAGTGTTGTTTCTCTAGCTCCTACAACTACTGCTCCAAGACCTGCTGATCTAATCGGTTCACCTTCGTCAACTTCGGTTGATCAAGCTGCACCCTCTGCTAGTACTTCATCAACAATACAAGAAACACAGTCTCCAGTCATTCCTGATGGTGTTGAAGAACAGTTCCAACCTGCATAGTTTGTTGATGATCCCTTTCTCGATATTCTTACTTCAAAACCAAGCTCTCAAGAATCATCATCAAATGTGCAACCAACCAACACACCTTTTGAACATATCAGCAAATGGACGAAGATTCATCGTTTAGAAAATGTGATCGGCAATCCTTCTCGACCATAGTTTTAAAAAGCAGGTGCGCCTAGGCTCTAAGGCTCTAAGGCTCAAGCTCTAGGGATTTTTTTAGATCGAGGCTTCGCACATGCACAAGGCTCACAAAAAGTACAGAGCCTTGGGATTTAGCGCCTTGAGCCTAGGCGCGCCTAGGAAAGGTGATGGATTTTGAAACTTTCTTTTCGAATTTAACATTCATCGCCCTCATATGTTAATAATAGATTACCTAGAAACTACCTAGAAACTAAATAAATCAATCAATTTGAGTGTTTGGTCATTAGATTCAAGTGTCTGCACATACAGACTCCTCTCTCTATTTTACGCATGAGATAACGTAATCTCGTCATGCCATGAATATGATACATTGCTTGATATTTTTTGTTTAACTATTCAATAATTTTAGATACATTAATTATTTTAGTGTTATTTAAGTAATTATTAATCTATAAATTTTTGCCTAAATTATTATAATTTACTTCAATTTAATGCGACTCATATTCATGAAGCTCGCGCCTTAATCTGTGCCTCGCCTCAAGGCTCCATAAGCCCTTTACGCCTTAGTGTGCCTTGAGCCTTTCAAAACACTATTCTCGACCAGTCTCAACACGAAAATAGTTACAAATTGATGCCATATGGTGTTTCTTTGATGCTTTCCTCACTTCAGTCGAACCCAAGAACTTTAAAGAAGCGTTGTTAGAATCTTCATAGATCGATGCGACGCAAGAAGAAATTCACGAGTTCGAATGACTGGATGTTTGGGAGCTCGTACCTTGTTTAGATTTAGTCATGATAATTAAACTGGAGTGGATCTTCAAAGTTAAGCAAGATGAATTTGAAGGATACTGAAAAACAAGGCAAGGCTCGTAGCTAAGGGATATCGTCAAGAATAGGGAATTGATTTTGAAGAGTTTTTTGCACCCATTGCACGCATAGAAGCAGTCAGAATCTTTGTTGCAAACGCCGCCAACAAGAACATGACAATCTACCAAATGGATGTTAATACCACTTTCTTGAATGGCAAGCTACGTGAAGAAGTCTATGTTAGTCAACTAGAGGGCTTTGTGGATTAAGACAATCCTACCCACGTGTACAAGCTGAAGAAAGCCCTCTATGGCTTAAATCAGGCCCCACGTGCATGGTATGATATGTTGTCAAGCTTTCTACTATCTCAAAAGTTCTCCAAAGGTGTTGTCGACCCCACATTATTTTCAAGGAAAGAAGGCAAATATATTCTCATGGTACAAATTTATGTCGATGATATAATTTTTGCATCTTATGATCCTAGTCTATGTGATATATTTGATGATAAAATGAGCTCTAAGTTTAAGATGTCAATGGTGGGCAAAATGTCATTTTTTCTTAGACTTCAAATTTCTCAAAGTCCTAGAGGCATCTTTATAAACCAGACAAAATATGTTTTAGAAATTCTTAAGAAATATGGTATGGATTCTAGTGACTCGGTTGACACCCCTGTAGTGGACAGAACCAAACTGGATGAAGATCTATAGGGGAAAGCAGTTGATCATACACATTACCGTGGTATGATCGGCTCCCTTATGTATCTTACATCCAGTAGACACGCTCTTGTATTTGTAGTATGCATGTGTGCCCGGTATCAGGCACGGGCTACCGAAAAGCACTTACATGCAGTAAAACGGATCTTTCGATACCCAAGAGGAACCACTAATATGGGCCATTGGTACTCGAAAGATACCAGTATTGCACTAACAGCTTATGCAGATGTTGATCACGTCGGATGTCAAGACACTAAAAGAAGTACTTCCGGTAGTGCCCAGTTCTTAGGAGACAGACTTGTCAGCTGGTCCTCAAAGAAGCAGAAAAGCACTGCTATCTCCAGTACAAAGGCTAAATACATTGTCTTATCTAGATGTTGTGCTCAAATCCTATGGATGAGATCACAACTAACAGATTAGGGATTTGAATTCAACAAAATCCCTCTGTATTGTGATAATAAAAGTGATATCGCTCTTTTCTGTAACAACATCCAGCACTCAAGATCAAAGAATATTAATGTCCGGTATTACTTTATCAAAGAACAAGTTGAAAATGGTGTGGTTCAACTTTACTTCGTCCGAACTGAGTATCAGTTGGCAGACATCTTCACAAAGGCATTACCAAGGGAAAGATTTGAATTCCTAATCACAAGCTTGGGATTAAAAGCATGTCTCCAGAAACACTTAAATTCTGGCAGAAGAAGATGAAGAGTGATGGTGGTACCTCTTCGTGTATCCAATATATATATATAAACATATAAAAACTCAAAAATATTTTCCATTTATTAGAATAAATTTTATGAAAAAGAAAATAGAAAATTATAAAATCAGAAAATTCCAAAAATATGTTTTTCATGATATATCTTCTAGAATCGATAATATTTACGGCTTTAGAAATGTCATTTAATAATGACATGCAGCTGTAAATAAAGTTCAAACAAAAGTTCTAACTATTTTCAAATCATGTAATTGGCTTGCAGTAATTTCAGACCGCAACCCAATTTTAATCTTAAAGGCAAGTATATCGCCAAAAAGATAACCTGACCTCTTAACGGGAATTCAGTTTCTCGGGCATGATCTACTACATGATCATGTAAAGGCTTGTGTATACTTTGCTACACAACCCAAGATGTCTCATAAAATAAGTGTACGTGTCAGTGCAGTTATTTATTTTTCAAAATAAGAGAAATCCTATTTTTATTGGTTAAAAGTATTGTATTCAAATCAGAATCAAATTTTCGACATCATAAAAAGATTTTCAAGAAAATTCGACCACTCGAACAAATACAATAGATCTTTAAATAGAATACGGGTCTTTGTTCGAGGGGGAGAAAGTGTTTTTTCGAATAATCTTCAACAAGTCAAGAAAACTATACCGAAATTTTTTAACTTAACAGATAATAATTTGAGGGGGAGTTAATGTATTTTAACTTCAAGGGCTTAAGTTGTCATAAGTTAATAACTTTAGGGGCTTAAATATAATTTCAAGAATAGTGGCTTAGGTTTAAAACTATATACGACAAATATTGCCAACACCCCATAGTTTTTTTAAAGGACTTAGGAATGTTTGGAAATATTTACATAGTTTTGAAAGCCTTGAAGTTGATTCTTACGGGATAGATTTGAGTTTATTTATTCTTCGCACAAGATGTTAAGTGTATATGCGTACAAAATGTTGCTGATTTCGAGGTATCGAAACCATCAATAGGGAAGAAGTATATACAGCCCATACCCTTTCCTTATTTTTAGTCCATACCAGAAAGAAAATTGTCATATTGGAAGAGACCATTAGTGGCTTTAAGGTGTATTATTTCAAAAACATAGGGGAAGAGATATCTCGTCATTCTTTGAGTATGCATCATTTGAGTTTCTAGGGGGAAGTGTTGTAAGAACTAAGAAGAATTAAGAAATGCGTGAGAAGTTGTGACTGATTCCATTAATGTTTCCACGAACGGCTAATCACTAAGCTTATTATCGAAGGAGTAGAAATATTTGATAAAAGAAGCACACTTAGGTATGATGATTCCTTTATATAGTCAGTATCTTGCAGGAAGAAGTGTGTACATCCGAGACTTCATTGACTTTGGAGTTATCATTTCGACTACTTAGAGGGTTTAATTGTCTACATCCGGGACTTAGTTGACTTTGGTGTTTTAGTTTATATCATCATTATCCGAAAGAGAGAAATTCACACATCCGGGACTTAATTAACTCTGGTGATATGGTTTTGACTTATCTACTTCGAGTATTTAGTCTTTATACAACAAGACTTCTTGATGCGGGTACTCTTATTCCGATAAGCTTGGAAGTAATCCCTGAATCTACTCAAGAAAGGTGATGACATCAAATAACGTCTATTTTATATCATCATTTATCCCATGTAATTAACCTATTTTATATAATTATTGCAAATAATTGTTACTTAATCGTTTGTATTTGAGAATTGTAGTAATTATGGAGTACTTGGTGAATATTAGAAAAAGGCGCGCATTCTGGAGCTTAAACGAAGATATTTTGAAGATTACTATTCAGACAACCAATATGCCGTATCCATCAAGGAAGATACGGCGTATCTGTGCCTGCACTCACCAAAGACCACAAAGGAAACATGATCAATACGCCGTATCCAAGACCTTGGATACGCCTTATCGACATCGACTCTAGACCTTATAAATAGAAAACTCAAAAACGAGTTTTAAGGGTGCTAAATCATATTCTCGATACGTAAAGCACAAAAGTCAATTTTCAGAGGAGAAAAAGAACAGAAGAGGTCTTGCAACGCATTCTAATCCATAGGAGACAACGGGTAATTTCTTATACTTTTGTAATCATTCAGTTTTTGGTATCATTCGTAAACTCGGTTAGTTTACCTTGGCTAGACCATTACTCTTGTGTTAATTATGATGTTTGAAGGCTAATACCTTTGGGTATTAGCCATTATTATGAAGATCTGAATGTTTGGTTTTGTTTATATATCGATTTCTTAATTTATCGTTGTATGCTTGTTTATGTTTATCAATTTATACTGGTTTACGTGCTTTTGTATGCGACCTATCATTCAACTGGATCTAGTAATACGGACCAAGTAATCTAGATGCCGGGATGGCTCTCCATATAGTGATTTATACATCTAGAATCACAGGATCACAAATATTGTCCTGCTAAATCCGTGCTAGGATACGCTTCTGGCTTAATTAGATATCGGATATTGCCTTTGGTTTATTAAATAAGTTGACTAGCAGGTGAACCTAGATAATTCAACAAATAACGTTCTGATTCCATTGGATAGTTGGACAAGTGGACTACTAGAGTATAAATTGCCATTAAGCAGTAAGTAGGTAAAGTCTCTATGAACTTGGGTTTAACAAGATCACCATTGCTTTAATCCCTAAGATATATTATAATCAGCAAATAAGGATGCTTTATGCGGATGCTTTAATTATGACAGAATTAATGTGTCTAGGTCTTAGGATGAAGTCCCGCCTAAGTCTAAGAATGATATGCCACCTCGAGATAAGTAATCATTGCACTGAATAAACAAACCAACTTCTAATCGAATTAATGATGGCTAATACAGTTTTCTATCATAAGGCTTGACCGCTCTTTTATCTTCTATTAATTTGGTTGCGTGGGTTAAAGTGTCTTGAATTGATTGTAGTCACCACCAAACCCGTGCCAGTCTCTCAGGCTGAAAACCCCCTTTTACCTTTCAGAATTAGAACTAGAACTAACATAGGATTAGCATAGGTTTGACTTAGATTAGAATTAACTTTGATTAGATAACCAAAATATTAATAAATTGTAAGATTTAACCTCGCTTCAAGTGTTCAACACCCTACTTACCACGAATCTACCACCGACCGGGTACACTACCCGTTAAAGTGTTTTTTTTGTTAAGTCGGCAAAATATAAATTTAAAACTTGAACTTTCATAAATAAACACCACACAACGACACGTCAAGTTTTTGGCACCACTGCCAAGGAGTGAGAATTTAATCTTGATTTTTATTTTATATTTTGGTTATTTGATTAGATCTAACCCTTAGGAGTAGTGTTAATTAGATCAATGTATATTTGTGTATATTCTGTATATTTTTGTATATTTGTTAGTTTAATTGTTTGCTTGTATATCTGTGTATTTAATTTAATTGTTTTCCTAATACACTGTTCTGGTCGATAACTCGATACGGCATATCCACTTCCATTGGATACGGCGTATCCAATTTTTTGTCCAATACAGTGTATTCATTCAACTGATTAATATGGCATATTCAATTCTATTGAATACGGCGTATCGATCATCTGATAAAGTTCTTTTCCACTTTCGAACTTAAAACTCAAATTTTTTAACACCTTTTTCCCGCTGGTTCTACTGATAAATTTTCTGGTTATTTTTAAGTTAAGAATGACAAAGGTAATCAAAGGAGAGTTTGAGAAACTTGAGGATCTTAACGACAAATGATGTTTTCGCTCACTTGTGGAACAACACTTGAAGTTTTCAACATGACTACAACCGGATGAGGCGGAATGGATGTTGATATTATTCACTATAGGAGGTTTAAGTTTCTATACAATCCCATGTGGATCAAACAAGGTGAGATGATTCGGAGCAACAAGTGTTGCATGAAGCTGATGATGATATGAGATATGATCCATCTGATGTTGTATTTACTGAATGGTTGGGATTAAAAATTTTTAACTACAAGACGATGGATCATTATATAAAGAAAGCATTATGGATTTACTGGATTAGAGGAGATGATGAAGTTGAGCTCACAGATGAAGAGTTTTCTGATAATGAAGATGAAGTTTCTAAAGTCTTTAGGATCGACACTAATATATTTGATTTTGAGACACCTATGTACAAGACCTTCAAAGATTTTAACTATCTTTTGCAAATCGATCCAGACTTACTTATTAAGGACATTGAGGGATTCAAGACTTATGATGAATATAAGGATGATTGGATCTATGAATGGAACATAGATGTACCATGGGTTGATGAGAAACCATGGACTAACACTGGAGTTTGGACTGAACCCACACCAGTTAAGCATTATTGTAAGCCCTTCAATTATAAAACTGGATGTTTGGAATGGCCAACATATAGTTGGAAGAATGATGGATACTGTAATGGAGGAAACTTACCTGGAGCTTACATTGTTGGAAATTCGCTCCATTACCAAGATTATGAATAGTACGAAGCATTGATGGATTGCGAGTTGAAAGAACAAGCTTTAAGAAATAAAGCTATCATGGAAGGCTTAATCAATGATGATGAATCATGCAATGATGGTTGGAGAAGATGGGAAAGCCATGAGATTACCTACCACGAACACGATGAAAATGAAACTCAAGATGAAAGACAAGAGTTTTGTGAAAACCATGAACTGCCGGTGTGCAATATGAGAAGATTTGAGATGATCAAGTATTCATTCGGACAAGACGAAGAATATGTTGCTGTTAAAGAAGATGAATACGATGATTTGGCAAAGACAAGCGATGATGCATGCCGAGCATACCAGGAAATCTTTCGCATGATGGACGAAGGATGGATGGTAACTAGAGGAGAATGAGGAAGCTAAAGAAAAGTCTAACTTAAAGACTTTGCTGTAAACAAAAGTGCTTCCCTGGAGACAACCCGGATTGTTATTTAATTTTATTGAGTCTGTCTTCCCAGACATCAATACGGCGTATCCGCTCTATACCATACGACGTATTGATTGTCTAGACGTTATCAGTCTTTACAAAAACACATTATTGTCAGTTCTGGCAATACAGCTGATGTGTCGTTGTGTGGTGTATATTTTTATGATTCAAGTTTTAAATTTATATTTTGCCGACTTAATAAAAAACAACACTTTAACGGGCAGTGTACCCAGTCGGTAGTAGATTCATGGTAAGTAGGGTGTCGAACACTTGAAGCGAGGTTAAATCTCTCAATTTATTAATATTTTGGTTTTCTAATCTAAGTTTATTCTAATTTATGTCAAACCTACATAAATTCAAGACAAGACACTTTAACGTACATAAGCAATTCAAGACACTTTAACGTACATCAGCAAATCAATTCAAGACACTTAGATTACATAATCTAATCTAAGTTTATTCAATTTAGAAATATTGGTGGTGACTACAATCAATTCAAGACACTTTAACGTACATAAGCAAATTAACAAAAGATAAAAGAACAGTCAAGCCTTATAATAGAAAAATATATTAGCCATCATTAATCCGATTATAAGTTGGTTTGTTTATTCAGTGCAATCATTACTTATCTCGAGGTGGCATATCATTCTTAGACTTAGGCGGGACTTCATCCTAAGACATAGACACATTAATTATGTCACAATTAAAGCATCCGCATAAAGTATCTTTATTTGCTGTTTATAATTTATCTTAGGGATTAAGGCAATGGTGATCTTGTTAAACCCTAGCTCATAGAGATTTTACTCACTTACTGCTTAACGGCGATTTATACTCTAGTAGTCCACTTGTCAAACTATCCAATGAAATCAGAACGTTATTTGTTGAATTATCTTGGTTCACATGCTAGTCAACTTGTTCACTAAACCAAAGGCAATATCCAAAATCTAGTTAAGCCATAAGGCGTATCCTAGCACGAATTTAGCAAGACAATATTTGTGATCCTATGATTCTAGATGTATAAATTACTATATGGAGAGCTATCCCGGCATCTAGATTACTTGGTCCGTATCACTAGATCGAGTTGAATGATAGGTCGCATATTAAAGCACATAAACAAATATAAATTGATAAACATAAACAAGCATACAACGATAAATTAAGCAATCGATATATAAACAAAACCAAACATTTAGATCTTCATAATAATGGCTAATACCTTCTCAAACATTATAATTAATACAAGAGTATTAGCTTAGCCAAGGTAAACTAACCGAGTTAACGAATGATACCAAAAATTAAACGATTACAAAAGTATAAGAAATTACACGTTGTCTCCTATGGATTGGAATACGTTGCTAGACCTCTTCTGCTCTTGTTCTCCTTTGAAAATCAACTTTTGTGGTTTAGGTATCGAGTATATGATTTAGCACACTTAAAACTCATTTTTGAGTTTTGTATTTATAAGGTCTGGAGTCGGTGTCGATACGGCATATCCAATGTGTTGGATATGGCGTATTAGGGTTTCTTAGAGTAGGGACCAAGTTTGATATCTTCCAGAATATTTACCTTCAATATCTTAATACGACGTATCAGGCTTCTCTGGATACGTCGTATTGATCATGTTTCATTTGTGGTATTTGGTGAGTGCAGGCACAGATACGCCATATCTTCCTTGATGGATACAAAATATTGGTTGTTAGAATAGTAATCTTCAAAATGTCTTCGTTTAAGCTCCAAAATGCGCGCCTTTTGCTAATATTCACCAAGTACTCCATAATTACTGCAATTCTCAAATGCAAACGATTAAGTAACAATTCTTTGCAATAATTATACAAAATAGGTTAATTACATGGGATAAATGATGCTATAAAATAGACGTTATTTGATGTCATCAAATATCCCCCCACTCGAATCCTACTTGTCCTCAAGTAGCCTTTAGAAGTTTATAAAAATGTACCCCTAAGGATATTTTTTGTTAAAGCATTTATTTGATCTATTACAAGTACACAACCAAACACCTCACGAAATAGGAAGATGCAAACACTCAAATCACTCAACTAATCTATGTGGTAACATGTAACTAATTCGCTTAATTGCTCGGTCGTAACGAGTATTCTATCATAAGCTTGGCAAGGATACACATCTCCACCACTAAAGCTTAGGAGTAACAAGTTTATAAAGGTAAATATGGGTTTGTATGATAAGACATAGGGTTGATTACTCTAACTAATCTTTATCGATACCAATATTCCAGAAGGGCGACAAAGACCACACATACATACCCGTAACGACGGGACAAACGCATGTGACTGTTCACTCCCACCTCGAACAAGGTAAAGAGTAGGAATATTAGAGTAATATAGGGTAATGATCTTCTAACTTTCACCAATAGTAATAAACCAACAAGGCAACTGAGACATGCATACATGGCCGTAACGACGGAATAGACATGCATGCTCGATCACATCCTTATTCGCGTAAAACCCATGGTTAATCATTAGGAAAGGGAAGTAAATTTTTGTTAAATAAAAATTACGAAACAAATAGATTAAGTCTAAAATACAAGTTGCTAGACACTTTTTCCCGACCGTTACCATGATAAAGACACAACTGTTTACAACGTCTTGATCATAGATCAAAAACAACAACCTAAGTTGGCGTTCCCGTAACGGTCAACTTCCCATTCATCCAAAACTTTACATACTTTACAGGGCAAGTGGCAATATCTTCCACTTTATACAATACTCTACATCGTTGATTTGTATCAACGAATAATCGATCCTTCATGTAATTCCTTCGATAGTTGCGAAACGATTATCTTTAAACTTTCCTTCTCTTTTTTGTTGCGATTTTTCTAATTTTTTTGATTTTTTTTGCTAACACTATACTATGAAACTCGGTGTAGTCTTACCATCTTCACGATCATTATAATTACGGATAATTATTCATTCTTCGGACGTACCATTAATTGCGATGGTAGTAAAAATACATGACTTTTGACTATAATATACATTCCCATTTGCGATGTGCAAATTTCTTCCAATCGGACCAAAGATAGAAAATTTTGACACAAGACTCGGGAAATACAAACTTTACACTTTAAGCAACTAGCAACTGTAAAATAAACTTAATCTAACAGGGTAGGCTAAGGTGTAAAGGTGTAACGAAACAAATAATTGGTGTAGTTCCTAAAGGATTGGCTCTACAGGTTATTCTAGGGGTATCTGACTCTTAAAGTGAGAGTAAACAAATGGTTTATATTGGGGTTAACTAACCAGTGTAGTTAGTTAATAAGCAACATGTAAAGGCAATTTGGGTGTAATCCTAAGATTTACCAATTTAA
>BQNB010119689.1:2352-17804 GCA_026074375.1 Tanacetum coccineum
GAAGATTGCATTTCATTCCTTAACTCATTTTTCACATTGTTAATTTGAGTTTGCATGGCTTTTATATTAACATCATTTATCTTCTTAAATTTTTCCAACTCACTTAAAGGAACACTTTGATTTTGTTGAATTGGAGCTTGATAAGTTGGATTTTGATTGAAATTGTTTCCTCGGTTATATCCTTGAGGTTGGCTAAAACGGTTTTGATTATTTTTCCCGTTTTGTTAAACAAAACCCGGTGGTCTTGTTTGATTAACCACACCCGGAGGACGATAACTGGAATTACCCTGATTGTAGTTATCCGCGACTGCTGCAACGTATCCTTGAATGTTATCCTGATATTCTGAGAAAGTGTTGCCATCGGCGGCTAGACACTGATAGTAAGGATGAGCACCACCGCACGTAACACAAACTTCCTCAACGGCTTTTACGGAAGCTGGAGGTGGGGTTGCTTGAAATTGTTTTAGAATAGCCGTCATAGCGGTAGTCACAGCACTCGTTTGCTGATTTACTGCATGAGTAAGTTTGGCTATATCAGAGGAAGAAGAAGAATTATCATCACTTGATTTCACTTGAGAAACAATTGATTTGTTTTGTGAATTGCGGACCTTGGATTTGTTTTCCATAATCGTCAATACATCTCGAGTACTTCTTTCCAAAAGATTACCACCGGCGGCAGAATTCAAAGAATCTTGGTCGGTCGGGTTCAAGGCATTGTAGAAAGTATCAAGTTGGTGCAATTCGGTGAAACCATGATGAGGGCATGCACGAAGGAGATCTTTGTAACGGTCCCATGCCTCATGAAATGATTCACCGAAACGTTGTTCAAAGTTGGAAATTTCATTTCGGAGATTTGTCGTTCTTGAGGGAGGAAAGAATTCATTGATGAATTTGGAAACAAGATCTTCCCAATTGAGAATAGAACGTGGGGGTTCTTTTTTAAGTCAATGACGCGCTGCCCCCGCAAGAGAGAATGGAAAAAGCATAAGCTTAATTGCTGAATTAGGCACATCCTTGTAATTTATTGTGGAAGTTATTTTGTTAAACCAACGAATATGATCATGAGGATTGTCTTTCTCAAGTCCGAAGAATTGGTCCTAAGTCATCATATTAATGAGACTATGCTTAAGCTCGAAAAGCTCAGCAAGAATTGGTGGAACCACGATTGCCTCCGCATAACCCTCGGTGGGTGCACAGAGCAATTCCGCCATAGTACGTTGATCGACTATCGTATCTACGGGAGATTCTTCAAGAGAGAAAGGTTGCTTTGAACGTCTACGGTTACGACGTTTCGGGTTTGTGGTGGTTGGATTAGAAGAAGAATTACCAACGAGATTAGAAGAAGAACGAGTGTGCATGCACTAAATACAAGAAAAACACAATATTTTTGGTAACCGGAAGTTAAAAGTCCACGGTAGCTCTTTAAACTACGCACAAGAGAGCGGAAGGAATTAGCACGCCGAAGCGATTTAAAAGCGTTCTTCCTTTTTGGGCGATGTTCCTTGGATCAAGCCCGCCTTATACCCTCCTTATAGTTTGTAATTCAAAGGTGAGCCGATTATAATGATTAACAACACGATTTGTTTTGTTGGTTTTTTAATTTTTTTTGGTACTTTCAATACTTTAGGAAAAGTATTGTTGGTATATTTTTTTTAATTTTTAATAATAATAAAATATTCACAAACGAAAAATGATAACTTCACGAGGAAGGGTCTTCAACTTTAAAAAATATTTTGTAAACTAAAAAAATATTTTTTGTAAACTAAAAAATAAACAACTTTAAAAAAGGAAACTTTTTTGTAAACTAAAAAAATATGCTGGAAAAAGGATAAATAAGCTAATAGTTTTGGGCTATTATACACTAAGTCCTAAGGCTTAACTGTTAGGCATATTTAAGGCAAAATAAACACAAGGAATGGAAAAATAAGCAAACACAAATGCTATGCTACACCTAATGAGCAAGTTGAACAAAAATAAGCCAAGTAAATAAGCAAATAAAGGCAGAAAAGCAAACAAGCAACTTAGGCAAAAAAAACAGCAGGCAAAACAGCCAAGGGACCACTTTTGGGCTTATTTTTAAGCCTTTAAGTGGATCCTTATGGCTTAATGGGGTACACCCCTAAAAAGCTTGGCTTAAGAACTACTAGAATCAACAACTAGAAAAGAGTTAGGAAAAAAATAGGCTATGAAAAAGTTAAATTAAAAAGCTGGTTTTCTCAGCACATGCTGATTTTTTTTAGATTTTGAAAAGAGAAAAATGCAACTTTTGAGCTTAAAATTAGTGGAGCAAACAGATCCTTATGAAGTTGGGACCTCAAAACAGATCTATTTTGGACATCCAAGAACACATTTCAACAATCAAAAAGTATTTTGAATTTCAACATAAGCATGAAAAAGTAATTTGAAAAAGATTGTTTTTAAGTAAAAGATACTTAACAAATTTTTGCTTTTTGAACAATATACAAAAGTAAAACCTAACAACAAGAAACTTACCTAATGCAATATGACTATAATAAGAACTAAAACGCTCGGAAGACACACCTATGCTGGTTTTAAAAGCCTTAACCAAATAAGCACTTCAAATTTGTTTTGTCATGACAGATTTCAAAGACAAATTAGGAAAGACTCAAAACAAGCTTTAAGACCATAAAACTTGGAAAAACAAATTAACAGCAACTTAAGAATGCTGGTTAAAGTAAACCAAGTGACCCAAAAGGTTTTTCACACAATTTGACCCACTTTGGACTTCTATCCCAAACACCCCTTTAAGTTACAAAATCAAATTTTTCAAAGTTTTAAGCAAAGAAATTTAAAGACAAATAAAAAGCAATGACTAATAAGCAAAAAGCAGTAATAAAAGCACAAGATTAAGCACTAAAATAAGCAGACAAGAAATAAGCAGAATAAGCAGAATAAGCAAATGAGGACAGTTTAACATAAAAAAACTTAAACTAAAGGCATAAAAGCATTAAACAAGCATAAAGAACATAAATAAGCACCAATAAGCTTAAAGTAAGCAATAATAAGCACTTGTAAAGTAAATAAGCAAAAAAAAAATGGAAACTTACAAAGGTCCAATGCTTTTGGCAGTGAAATAAGCTCTCAAATCAGCTTATACAAACCTATATGCTTCCCAAGAAGCTCTAACCCAAGGCCATCTACAATTTACCTTGCTCCATTGATTTTTGATATTTTTGTATTTTTGAATTATTATTTTTTTGACAGAAATGTAAACAGACTTTTACATAAACTTTGAATGACTCAAAGGCTTATACAAGAGCTTAACAATAGTATTTAAATGACAATTAAGGTAAAAGACAACATTTAAAAAAACTTAAACTTTCATTAACTTAATAAAAATTACAATGCAAGAAATTTAAATGACAAGCAATTTAAATGACAAGTAATTAAAGTGAAATATTAAAATTGGTACAAATTTGTTAATACAAAGCTATGGACTTAACAAAATTCGACAAAAGACTATGAAGTACAATAGCCTATATTTATACTAAAGGTCTTCAAACTTGGTCTCTTCTTGTTGTGTTTCTTTACTGAGACACTTGAGAGGGTGTGATTTCTTTATGAGAGAGAATCCAAAGTTAATCTAAGCCCTTAAAATTTCTTTGTCCCCAAGGTGATAAATCTGGTCCCTTGATTTCTTGCAGCCAATGGTGTTGTTTAGGATTGCCAAGGTGGCAATTGGACTGTTATGGGGTGGAGTTTAAGGGAAAGAGATGTTTTTGTTGTGGGGTGAAGAGGGTTTCGAGGTTGAGAGAGACAGGGAAGGGTGAACAGGGTGTTTGGCGGGAAAAATTTGTTTATGTTAAACTGGTTGAAAGTTTGGTGAGATTTGACATAATTGGTCCCTCATTGTGTATTGTGTAATTGCAAGAGTGGTAATGGGCCAAGAATTGGTTTTGGGCCGGTGATATTAAAAGGGACTTTGGGCTTTTTAAGCCTAAAAGGCTTATAAGGTCTTCATATAATGTTTAAATGGGTTGACCCGGCCCATTAGATGGGTACGGGTGGGCCCATTTAACATTTCTTCGGTTTCGGCTTTGACTTTGACCTTTGACTTTTGTCGGGGTTGACTTTGACTTTTCCACGCTTTTCCATTCCGTGCTCGGTTTTGTCCGTTTTGGTTTGATTTTTTGTCCTTTTGTCGGATATCCGTTTCCTGCACAATATAAATGAAAACATACACATACAATGTATTTTTGGTACGTTTTTGGTCATTTAAGTTCGGGTTTAATGGAAAATGATAAGTGTAATTAAGCACATACCAAATATTATATTGATCTTAAACTCTGCGCGCACTCCAAGGGGCACACCCCAATACGTCGTATTGGCCTAGCCTAATATGACGTATCCAGCCTTTTTGAGAGACTATAAATACAAGACTCAAAAATGAGTTTTCGATGTGCAAAATCATATTCTTCATACCGTACTCATAAAACATGATTTTCTGAAGAAAAGAAGAGCAACCAAAGGTTAATCATCGATCACGATTCCATAGAAGACGCCGTGTAATTCCTATACTCATGTAATCATTTAATTTTTGGTATCGTTCCTTAAAACGTTTAGTTTACCATGGTTATTTGATCACGCTTGTATAATTACAATGGTTATGGGCTAATACCCTTGGGTATTAGCCATCTTAATAAAGATTTAATGTTTGGTTTGTTTTAAAATCGATTTTCTTAATTTATCGTTAAGAGTTTAATTATGTTTATCACATGATACTTGTCTACGTGTTTGAATATGCGATTTATCATTCAACTGGGTCTAGTTACGCCTAACAAGTGAGCTAGATACTAGGATAGCTCTCCATATCGTGTTTTATATTACTGGACTAATAGGATCACAAATAACGTTCTGTCTTTGTCTTTAAATTAAGAGCTTAGTTGGTCCGGCAGGTGACCCGTAATGTTTCAACAAGTATGTTCTTGATTAGTTAATAAAGATTTGAATAGTGGACTACCAGTATATAAAATACCGTCAAACAATAAGTGGGTAAAGTTCCGATGGGCTAGGGTTTATCAAGATTACCATTGTTATAATCCCTAGATAGATTATAATTAAACTTAAAGGATGCTTTGTGCGGATGCGTTAATTGTGACAGGATTCAACGTGTTTAGGTTTTAGGATGATGTCCCGCCTAAGTCTTAAGAATGATATGCCGCTTCGAGATAAGAAATCATTGCACTAAATAAACAAACCAACATTTAATCGGATTTAATATGACTAATACAATTTTATATTATTTGGCTTGTATCGTTCTTTTATCTTCTGATTGTTTTCTTGCAAGTTTATTGTGTTTAGAATTGATTATTGTCACCATAAAACTAGTGTCAGTCTCTCAGGCTGAAAACCCCCCATCTATCATTATAAGCGTATATAGCATAGGTTTAACAAGTATTTAGAATTAACTTAATTAGAGTAATTAAAATACTGATAGAATATAAGGTTAACGACCTCGCTCTTAGTGTTCGACACCCTACTTACCACGAAACTCCACCCGATCGGGTACACTGCCCGTTAAAGTGTTGTTTTAGGATATGTCGTCTAAATATAAATTTAAAACTTGGTAATTAATAAATTGACCCTACACGACATCACATCAGTAGTTTCATATGCTTTAAGGACATCGAGTATCAGTATTCAAAAGGCTTCAAAGATAACAAATTAGAATCTGCTAGTTGTATGACATAGGTAGAGTGGCGGTCGAATTATAACATTGGTAAACAAAGTTGTTTGAGTTTCATTTACTTTTATACAAAATAGTATACTTCGTGCAACATTTGTACGTAATGTTGAAAAAGTGACGTTTCATTTTTTGTAGGTGTTTCTTCACATTATCTAAGGTTGCATTATTAAATACTAGGTTTATATAAAAAATATTGTTGATAAAAAATAATGACGGTCATACAGCAAATCGTGTCTGTCTCAGATGATGACAGAGAAGATAATACAAAGGACCATAGACAATATATGTCAAAAAATGCAACATTATTAACGGGCTTGAAACATTTAAACATGTATAATTATGTTTCAGTAAAATAAAGGATATAGAATGAAAAAAATAATTTGAATGACTAAAATAAATAAAAGAAAGTTTAGTGACTAAATTAAATATAAAGCATAGTAACTAAAATGAGTATTTGAAGTAGTGACTATTTATTTCAAACGAGTGGGAATGTGCTCGCGCGTTCCGGCGGGGCTGACTTGTATTCAACGCATGTATTTTATTTCACTGGGCATTTTTTTAACAATCACGGAATTTGAATGAGTATTTGTCGTTGGGGCGAGTATAATATTTTTTACTTATTTGGTTAACAAAATATGTGGTATTCGTCTTTATATAGTATGACATTTACCCGGAATCATATACTAAATATATTTACTTATTAAAGTTCATAAACATTAACGGGGCTTGAAAGAAAACGCAGCCCAAAAAGTGAACCGACAGCCCGAACGCCAAAACGGCGTAACTTGGATTTTTGAGCGACTTTTAGTATGTATATAAATATAAATATGAATGCGAAATCTGTTTTTAAATACAGTCGTAAATAGCAAAAAAGTATAGGTTATTTATATAATTTAAACTTTCATAAAATTGTCGTTTCTGACCCCTGTCGTTTATTTTAAAGTTATTAGGTAGTTTTGAAATTTTATATTATATATATATATATATATATATATATATATATATATATATATATACTAGTTGCAAAACCCGACCGTTGGGCGGGTATGACTTGTGATTAGTGTTTTCGTTTATTGTTATATATATTTTTTAAGAAATTCTTTATTGTAGAAACATTTTTTAAACCCGTTTGTGTATGTAATTGTGGGCATGACTTGTAATTTTTGTATTGTTTTTTTTTCCGCTAATTATTGTATTTTAAAAATTGTATATTATAAAAAGATTTTTTTAAGGAAAGCATGTAATTGGTTTTTTTTTTCTAAAATCTTTCAACAATGAGTGGTGTTTGTTTTGTATCTTGTTTAAGAACCCTGTGCCTCTATCAATACAAAATAGTAATCCCTTGAGCTTGAAGATTACGTGGAATCATCTTGAGAAAATCTTTAATTACTTCTGGTGTCTCATCCTTGGTTCTTAGAAAGTGTGTCCAAGTGTATCGTGAGTAGTCATCTACAATTACCAGAATGTATTTGTTTCCGTTAATGCTTTCAATCCGCAAAAAAAAAAATTTTGGACCACATAAGTCCATATGAAGCAAATTTAACCGTCCTTTTGAACTTGGAATAGTCTTTGTCTTGAATGTGCTTCTTTTTGCTTTACACAGTTCACAAGATGAACACAGTTGATCCTTGACGTATTTCAACTTTGGTAAACCGTTCACTGTATCCTTCTTAGAAAGAATTTGATGATGTCAAAATTAAGAAGAAAACGTCTTCAATGCTATAACCATGCTTGAGTTGGTGAAGCTTTTGCTAGAAAACATATTGGAGTTAGTGAAGATGTCTCTTGAAGAGAGATTGTGTAGAGATCAGATCCACGGTTACTGGTAAGTAAATTATTTTCCTAAAGATCTCTGACAAAACAAGTAGATTTTCAGAATGTAACCTCAAAATCCGCATCATAAAATTGACCAACCAAAATGAGATTGGATTGAGGCCTTTGATGTAATAAACCCTCTTGGTCATAATATTTCCTTGAACTAAATCCCCATAACTAAGAATTAGAGCAAATTGATCATTTCCAAAATGAACGGTACCCAAATATTTTTTGACAAAATTACACAGCAACTTGAGGTTTCCCGTCATATGCTTGGTGCATCCAGAGTCAACAATAAATAGGATGAGTTGAACAATCAGCAAGAGAATTAGAGGACGATGGAACATTTGACAGATTGGATCCTAAAGAGTTTGTTATCTTCAAGGCATTAGTTATCCTAGATACATTATCTATAGTGGGACTAATACTTGTTGACACATTGTCTTTCCTAATTTTAGGTACCCATTTCTTTTGGGTTTTAGGAGTCCATTTATGTGACAAACTGTCATTTAATGTCCATATTTAATTCATATTTCATTCTCATTTTTCTTGTAAAGTGAACCTTTGTGTTTTACAGTTTACGCGATTCGCAATTTCTTGTTCTTGTTAATCCTAAGCCGATTTAGGCAGTTTATCCGTTTAAGTGCAATCGTCTTTATTTTTATCTTTAAAAATTCCCTGTATTTAAGGTCACTACTTAATCTAAATTTATAATTAAATTCTAAATTTTTAAATAATTCATTTTATTATCTTAATCGTTTTTTATTAAAATCGTTAATTTTAAACCCCGCGAATCCTACAATTTAATTTATCCGTTTTCTAATCGAGAAATTAACGTATTCAGGCTTTGAGTGCTAATTATTTTTGTTTTTATATTATTTGTCTGTTTTTGTGTTTTAAATTGCACCGAGACGAAAATCACAATATAGGAAAAAATATCGGACTAGGAAAGGTGAGGAGGCCCCAGATTAATAGGTATCATTAGTTACGCAAAAATAGGCCAAAGCCTACTCTTCCCCCTCTTTATTTTGGTCAGACATACAACCCAAACACACTTCCCTTATTTTTTTTATTATGTCAATACATTCTAGGATATCCTTCCATACAAATAGATCCATTTTTATTTATAAAACACATAAAACACAGATAACAAAAAAAATTCAGTTCACCTCTCTTCTTCTTCTCAGTGATCGAACAAAACCAAACAAAAACCCACAAAAACCTTCATCAAATCTCCTCAAATCCATTCCTATTAATCCTAAATTACTCCTATACTAATCCTTAACATCCCTTACTAATAGAAATCAACCAATCCAAGGTTTTCTCTCAAGTTCATGATTTTTCAAGATTTTGATTTTCAAGATTTTATTGAGTTTTGGTTTAATTGAAGCATCAAGGGTGGTTAGTCTAGGGCTTGTGCAAGTTTTTGAGTAATAAAAAGATAGGGTTTGATTGGTTTTGTTGTTGGTGGCCACGGCAAGAAGGCATAACCCACCTAGGGTTTGTGTTTTCTTAATTAATCATATTCTTAGTAGTTGTAAGTATTTTACCTAAACCCTCTTATGCTTTGTTTTGATTTTGTTAAGTGCATGTTCTTGATTTTTGATTTTTATAAACATGCAAGTACCTTTTATGGTTAATCTTGGTTAGTTAGTGTAAGTGAAGTATAATGGATTCGAGATATGTTACATTGATGTATTTTGGCCTTGTGATGGATCAATTGATGATTTGGAGGTGTTTGGATTGAGATTAGAAGTAGATTTAGGGACTGTTTTCAGGTCAGTAGCAAAACGTGGGTTTTCCTCAAAAATTTTTGATTAGGGTGGTATTTGCTATTTTATACATACCTTTTACCATGAAAAACGAGCCCAAATAACCAAAAATGTGTGAAAAATGCAATATATATGCTTGTTTTTGTTTGTGTATGTGCAGGTACCGGATATCAAGAAAAGGACAAAAATAAAGACAAAACCGGACACAACCGAGCACGGGAATGAAAAGAGCGCAAGAAATCGAGTCCAACGGTGCCCTCGGATTTTATTGGGCCAGCCCGTGACCCACTTAATGGGCCGGACCAGCCCAAATAAAGTCAAAAGCCAAATTGAAGCCCAATAATAAAAATGTTAATATCTTATTTTGTAGAGGATGACGTCACATACATGTGACTTGAAATTAAATAGATATGGGTCATGTGCTCCTCCACTAGTTCTTCTTTCAGCCTATCAACATTCGACACGTGGCGATTCAGTTTATTAACTACTTTGAGCAAATGAGTTCATGAAATGGGAATTTATATCTATGAAGGTCACGTGCACTCTAATTAATTAAAATGGAGTCAAGTGCAGCTCCACTAGGATAGGAGGGGACGAGTCATTCATCTCCACGTGGCAAGGCATTTTATATTTCTCATTCATTCCATTTGCAATTGACAAAAATGATCCAACTGTCCATACTTGATGCGTAATATAAAAGCTACAAAAATTTCCACGTGTCGCAATTTCAACGGTTGGATTTTCCTGCAGCAATTGGTGATCCGAGATAGCACACATCAAGCAAAATGATTGGAGGAATTATGAGCTAATGATTGGGCTGAATTTTCATATCTCACCCCTCTTCCCCTATAAAACACAGCTCGCCTACCCTCATTTGGAGAGTTAGTTTTTTTTTTGTTTTTTTAAGTTTAGTTTTTGTATTTTTAGCTTATTTTAGTTATGTAATAGCTTATTTTTACTTTTTCTGCTTATTGTATCTTTCTTATTTCGCAAGCTTAATGTATTGATGTATTAAAGATGTTTTGAAGTTGATTTGAAATCTCGGTTTGATTATTCGTTTGCTTATTCGGTAATTTAGTTTTCTTTTCGTGTTAGCTTATTGTATAATCCGTTTTTCTGTGCTTATTCTCTCGGCTTATTAATATCAAAAATTCTTAAAAACTTAAGAAATGACTCCTATAAGCTTTCAAAGCTCATTCGATTCAATTTCAAATGTTTTTAATCATTTTTCGAGTTAATATGTTCTAATAAGCTTGGATCCGGCTTAATGTCGTGCTTTTATCACCTTAGTGTTTTTAGGAGCTCTTATTTTCTGATAATATAGGCTTCTAAATAGCTTATTTGGTTAAAAATGAGCTTATATTGTTAGATCGAACTTTTGTAAGCTAATGTGCTTATTCGTTTCATCATTTGATCCGTTAATGTATTTTTAGCTTAAAATAAATCCTTGTTGTTGTTTTTCATTAATTTTTGATATGGTTATTTGCATTATTCTATTAGTGGTATGCTTATTTCGTGTGCATGTAGGCTTATTAGGATTTTTTTTAGTTGTAGATCTCATTTTTAGCTTATAATCGTAATTTTTCGTTTAGCTAGATCTAAGTGCTTATTTCGTTTGCGGTAATTCTGGCTTATTTGTTCCTAGTTCTATTCTTTTCCATATAAGCTGCGTTTGGTTTAGAATTAATTGGGACACGTTTTGGTGTGTGTAAACATTGATCTGGGCCATGTGTGTTTAATGTTGGTCCTCATTAATTAAACGGGCCGTGTGGTTCAAGTACAAATACAGTTAAATGCAAATGTGTGTAACTGTTATTATTGTTAACAGTTTTGTTTTATTTGTTTTGATTTTGGTACCGGTCATCTCATGAGGCGTGGAGCTTACGGGTTTGTTTAGCTAGATAGAATTTAATTATTTTCTTTAGCTAAATAAACCGGGTGGTATTCGTTTAATTGAGGGTCTCCAATTCGGTTCTATTTTCTATCATTTTTTCAATTAATTGGTGTAGTTTTATTTTTTTTATAATATGTTTTGATTTTTGCCATGCTTAGTTAGATTTATTTTTAAATGCTATGTTTGTTAAATTGAATTTCGTTATGAGTAGTGAGTAGTTTACTTTTGTTTTCTAAGTGATTAGTGATTTGGAATTTAAGTGCGGGTTTAAAAAAGTTAAAAATAATAATAATAATAATAATAGACATTAGAATTTTCTAATTTACATACCATCATTTACCTTTAATGCAATTTAAATACTTGTCATTTATTTTAAAAAGCATTTTACTTTACTTGTCATTTAATTTCTTGCAACTTGTTTTTACAGGTTTTAATTCGTTAACCTAAGCCGAAATAAGGAAACTTTTCACGTCACTTAGCAAGCATTTTTTTTTTCATTTTATATAATTTTTAGTTTTTAGTAATCGTTTAATACTTTGCATGTTTAATTGTCTTAATTCCTTAACTAGTTTACATATTTTTAATTGATTTTATCATTACGTTAGTAGAATATAAAAGCCAATCTCAAAATCTTTCAAACAATTCAAAACGCGCGATCACGGACTTAACCGATTTTCAATTCACACTTCGTCGAGGGAAAACCCGGGAGGTTTTTGAGACAACTTTGGTTAAAAGTTTATTTCTAGAACCCGACGGAAAATGCTTACTATATTATAATTGTTGCTATCCTTATATACTTATATATATTATATTATATATATATATATATATATATATATATATATATATATTATATATATATATATATATATATATATATAGTGTGTTTGGAGAGCGATCAAATTTTTGGCGCCGTTGCCGGAGATTTGTGATTAAGATTCTTTCGTTTGAAGTTTGTCGATCGTGATTTGAAGAACCTTTCGTTTTCGAAAGTTATGCTTTTATTAAAATTAAAAAAAATTAAAAAAAATATAAAAAGTAAAAATTATTTTTATTTTATGTTTAGTATAAGTAGAAGATTAAAAACAAAAAGACAAAAAATATTTGCTCTTTCAATTTTTCTCGTTAATTTGTGAATTTAAAAAAAATTACAAAGTTGGTAAAAGAACACCAGCAAATAATACCTTCAATTGAGGTATTATCCATAATAAGTTCCCAACTCGAATAAAAGATTCAAAAACTTGCCTTTTATGTCACTTGCGATATACGGCTCACCTTTGAAAGTTAAACACTTTTAAAGAGCTACCGTGAAGCTTGTTGATTATTAGGTTTAAGTTTTTCGATCTCGTTTTGTCCTTTAATAAAATATATTGTCTAAAAAACCTAAAAACCAAAAATAATCTTCTTTTTCTTCCTATCCATTTAATTCTTTTCTTAACCCTCTAAATTGTTTAATTCTTATGGCGTCACTCGATTATCGTTTGAATCCCCTTTTTACGATTAAAGAGTGTTCGTCTTGTGGATCGTTGTATAATAAAGGATATTGTTGTACACCGATCTCATCTGCAAACAACCCTTTCGTGATGTCCAAGTGTCAGGGAAACCCGGGTTTGAAGCGTACAAATGTCAGGATGTACTCTATGGCGAAAGAAATTAAAGGAGGTTTGGTTTACAATTTGTCATGAAAATGGAATTTACCAAGACCTTCTAAACACTTACGAGCCATTCGATGACGATACCAACGTTGTTAATGCTCCTCGAGAGCCATTCGTTGTCAAACAGGACCCCGGTGAAAATTTCTTGCAAAAACCTCCACAAATTAACCACAATTGTTGTTACGAGTATGGGGATTCGTTAGACGATATCTTTTGTCAACGATGTACTTGTAAGTCTTGTGGGAAAGGTGCTCATTATGGTTACAATTGTCCACCGCAAATTCTGATTTCTCTAATCGGACCCATGCTACAATCAAACCTGATGAGATCCTACTAATATTTTTTTATTTCTCGCAAAGTTTGGCAACAAAACAATGTAATATTTGGGTTAGTGCCAACAAGTTGTGGTAGTAATGTATATGTGGGTTTGTTTAATTGTACTTTTGACATGGAACAACAATCAATTTTTCAACTCCGTACTCTTCTCCACCCTCCACAACTCCAGTTTGAGACTTACTTGTGTGAGTTATGTGGAAATAATGCTCATTATGGTTATGATTGTCCACCACAGTTCCCGCTTGTCTATGAACAGGAGCCGTGTTACAATCAAAACTTTAATGATAATTATTTTCCACAAAATTCTCAAAGTTCTTCTCAACAATATCTTTGTTGTGAAAATTGCGGGGGCCCTCATGAAACTTTTCAATGTCAACCAATGAATGAAGATTATTATGAGCAAAATTCTTGCTATGATCCTAATTCTTTTGGTTTTGACCAATATCAACCCCCGCAGTTTCCCGTCAATTATCCTCCTCAAGAGACAAGTAGAGAAATTTTGCAAGCTCAAGAAGACTTAATGGAAGCTATACAAGCCTTTTTAAAGGAGTATGATCATATACCTCCTAATGAAAAGTGCATGGCTTTATTGCTAGCTGAGGAGAGATTCCTGAAGATTAAGCAAGTTATGAGAGAAGAGCAGAATCAACCTGAAGTTATGCAAGAATTGCTTCTTAAACTTATGGATGATTTGCAAATTCTTAAAGGAAGTCAACAAGAAAAGAAGGAGACGACAGCTCAAAGTTTTATTCCATATTGGAATTCTTCTATGATTGATGATGAAGAAGCTAGAGACAACTTTTTGAAGGACGTTTGCACCTTCTTAAGGAAGTTTAGTCGTATACCTTTTGGAGTAACACCAAAGGTTATATTGATAGCTTGGGAAAGTTTTGGCGAAATTAAAGATGCTTTGATAGACAAGCAATATCGACAAGAGGATATTCAAGAATTGATGAGTAAACTCTTTGAAGATGTGCGAAGTATCAGTGAAGAGTTTTTAGAATATATTAATTATCCAAGCTGGAATCGTCCGCTTTTCTACTTCGATGATGATGATGAAGAGTATACTGTTATATGGAGGAGGCCTAAAGCGATCACACCAGATAAACTATTCGAAGAGCCCGAAAACCCTCTAATCATTGGGGAAAAGGAACTTAGCACTATTCCTAAAAAGGATAAATCTAGTGTTGAGGACCTCATCCCAATCCCAAGTCGATCCAAGGGTGTCTCCGACGATATTAATGATCATTCTGATGCTAAATCTTTGCTTAGTCAAGATATTCCGATCACGTCTCCTAAGATCGATTTTCTTTCCGAAAAGTTCGTCGGTGAATTCGCTCTTATTCTACAGAAAATGAAAGAAAACGAATTTGATGAAGAAAAAGTTGATTGTTATGATATTTTAAGTGATGACGATTCTTATGAGAATATCGAGTACGTTGAAGCATCACCTCTCAATTTGTAGTACGATAGTTTAGAGAATGAAGATCAAGAAGAGAAAGAGTTTAACTTAGAAGATATTTTTCAAATCAAAGACGTTATTCTTCGTGAGAAATTATTAAACGTCCATCGTCTTATTACTAATATCGAATCTTTGAAAAACAATCCTACTCCGGATTTTTTGTTCAAGTTTCCCTCTTCATTTCCTATTCCCGTCGTGGATAGTGATTCGTTCTTTGAGGAGTCCGATACTTCTCTTTCTCATTTGGATAATTCTTTACCCGAATTCGAGACTTTTAGCGATCCTACGGAAGAGACGAGAAGTGGCAGTACCACTACTCATGCTAATAACTCTCTTCCCGAATATGATTCGTTTCTTTTTGAGATTGAGCCCGATCAAGGAGGGTTGACTGGCGTTGTTATTTATGATAATTCAAATGATCCTCTTTTGGAACTTTCTGAGTTTGAATCATTCCACTTTGATCTTGATCCGTCATCTCCTCGTCCTCCGCCGGAACCACCAGACGTTTGCTTAAATTTTAAGCCCGATACGGCCATTAAGAATAATGAAGATTTTAACAAAGGAGAAATTGTTTTATCCCTAAATGTTGAAGATGTCAATTCCTTCACATTTGTCATTTGGACTTTTCTCCCATTTTTTACCTACCCCGAGGATTCTCCTGTTATTCTCTCTCTCAGGATTGAGGACCTAGTTTTTGACCCCGGCATCTTCATTTTTCATTTTTATCTAGAGCCGGTGGTGTTTTCAATGGAAGTTTCTTATTCCAAGTATTGCTCTCCCTAAGGACAAATAAATTCAGGGATCGAGTCAA
>BQNB010119690.1:0-20769 GCA_026074375.1 Tanacetum coccineum
TTTTTCTTTATGTTTTGTTATTAAATGTCAGATAACAACCCGGTCTTAAAATAAAGAAAAGTGTGCAATCATGTACATTTATCCTCACAACGAGAAGATAACAACTTCTTGGACTTGAGCTGACATAAAAAAGTCAATTCAAAAGACATTCAAAGTCTTTCGAACTCAAGTAACATTGGTTTTTCAAAGCACGTTGAACATAATTTTTCAAGAATTTATCAAACGGTTCTTCAAAATCTTTCAAAATTATGTGTTCGACACTCCTTCCTCATGCATCTTTCAAAAGTCGAATAATTTATATAAGTGAATCAATTTTTGAGGGGGGGCATTTAAAACCAAGTTTTAATGCGTTTAGGCACATACTCACATGTCTATTTTGTGTGTCTAAAACATTTCAAAAATGTTTAAACAAATGAAAAATATTAAAATGTTAATAATATTTAAACACTCATTTTGTTAAAACATATATAAGTAGCTCAAACTCAATTTCACATGGAATTTACAAAGTCATAATCCGATTCTCTCAATTGGTGTCATATGTGTGAAATTGAGGGGGAGCCAAAGAAAACGCTCCATTAATTCATGCTATGTAGGTGTCAATATTTTTCTCCCCATGCAACATTTTCATGTCTCAAATTTTAATCAATTGGTATGAAAATACTAAGAGATTAGTTATTTCCATAAGGGGAGAAAATGTGATTAAAATGTGATCGAGAAAAATGTGATCTTTAAGACTCTAAGTGCATGACTCTTTCCTCTATGTAAGAAACAATTTTGAATATCGATGCACATGTGTAGGGGGTATATCAAAAGAATGAAACTCTCAAAGTGTTAAACGATTTGATTTATATCAAACACTTTAATTGATTTTAAAATGGTGTTTTTAGTTACGATCTTATACCCAACAACATCTTAATTTACGACGATTCTGAAGTCATAAGGTGGATAGGTTAGGTATTAGTCCCATGATCTAACCAGAACCGGAGATAACTACCCAAGAACACTCCATAGTTAGAAATAGCAGTCCTTAGGAATGATTGGAGATTAATGAGAACGGGAATAATGCCAACTAAGACATGAGTTAACACTGGAACAATCACAACAAGGTGTTAGTAATGACGTCTTGGTAAGCATTAAAGGGGTTGAAGAATGAAAAAGAAATGTATAGATAAAGGGTGAAAACAAAGCAGCCCTCCACACACTTTAGGCAGAAAATGGGTCAATACATATGCTATCGGTTTTCACAAAGATGAATTCTGGTATTGAAGACAAGACATCATGGACCCAGTTATACACTGCATAACCCTTCACAGCCATTCAAGTTTCTCTCAACAGATACTTGTCTCATTTGTCACAGACATACACACGACTTCTATTGACTTTCTCACTCTTAGTGAGTTGATATTGAATAGGTGGAAGTTTGCTCTAGTCTTCGAGTACTATAAACCAAAATGCACCAATCGAGTCTAGAGCTAAGAGATCAATAAATAAATCTCATTAGGACACATTCCATGACAAACACTTGTTGAACACCAATAAGTTCACAAGCTGTTAACAAGAGTCCTACGCATTATTCTTGTGATTTTGCCAGAATATTCAGAGTGATACTCTTTAGTATTCATAGTGATGAATATAAATCCTTTTAGAGTCAACATCAAATAGCTCTGTGGTTGGTGACTTGCGAGATTCTATATGAATCAAGCTTGTGTCAACTGGATATCGATTTGGTCCAGTAAATGAATTGATGACTCAATTAGAAAGATAGTAACTATCTGATTCACTCATATCATGTTGTCTTCTTTGAGAGGTTCCGGTATTAAGAACAAGCAAGCATGGTGAATCTAATACATATGTGTTAGAAGATCCTACGTTTTGAGCTGGAAACCCTGTCAAGGAGATTCTTTGAATCTACCCATTTCTCACTTAAAACTAACTCTAACTCTGCGTACTCTTACTACGGATACCCCACATTAGGAACTCTATATAAATATATATAACAACATATATTATAACATCACCCGCCAGCAAAAATAAACTGCTCCACTGCACTTGCCGCGTAGCGTAGTACCAAATCTATCAAGGCCGACTACTACAGAGATCACCCTTGTCCTCTGTGGCTTGAAATCATATAGTCAAGTTTGTCACACATTATTTAAAAGTGACTGCTATTTTTTGTTATTAGTTGTATAAATTTTTCTCTAAAATTTACCACAAAATTTAGTCTCCCCCTAAAAATTTTCATCATATCCCGCCCTAATTTTCCCCCAAATCAAAAATCAAATGGTCGGTGCTCTTCCCTTTTTTCTATACACGACACCCATTTCACCCTAAAAATTTTCATCGTATCCCGCCCTCAGATGTACCATTTTCCCCTAAAATCAAATCATATCCACTAGTCCATCACCAACTACAAACCATCTCATTGTGTAGTTTCTCATCTTCACCACACAACAATCGTCGAACCAAAAGCCAACTCCATTCACCATCGTTGCTCCCAATTTCAAGGCTATTAATCTAGAAACCAGGTACTATAACATGTTATATGTTCAATTTAAAAACCAATTTAAGGTGTTCATGGGTTAATTTATTATTCTTTGATTTCGAATTTAGGGTTTATGTAAATCCGAATCTATAGACTTGTAATGCTTTATGTAAATGTTACTTTTATTCTATTCGTTTATGTAGCTCATCAGCAATTACAATTGCATGATCTTTTGGTGCTAAAAGAAAAAAGGATCAGAATCAAGAACATTATATAACCAACCATTGATATCTGAGCTTTAGCAGGTTATTTGGCCCCCAACTTATTTCCAACCTTATGTATCTTTTAATGACGTGAGATGTTGTGGTAATAATGTGTTTTGTATGATTGTTTATAGGTCTCTCACAAGTCAAATGATATTCTACGGAAGCAGATTCGCCTGTACATGGTTATACCATTTGCTTGAGGCATTCACCTTAGAGATTTTGGTTTGTCTTTTCAAAATCTATGTCTTGTTCATAGAGAATTTCTTAGTGCTCAGCCTGCTTTGGTGGAGAAATAGTAAAATATTCTATAGTTGATTGAGCAACATAAGGAACAATTAGCATTATGATATCAAAGTGAATGATCGGTTATTGTTGAAACCTAGTATTAGATTTTTTTGAAATCGTTTTGGAAACCTTTACAAACACAGCCTTTTTTTAACGCGAATAATACACAAAATCTAGGAATTATATGCCATCCTAGGGTCTAGTTAGAGTAGATACTAAAACGCATTACAGTATTACAGAAACAAGAAAGACTAATGTCAGAAGTGGGGAGGTGACTTTGACTATAACGTGAAAAATCATTCCGAGGACAGCCGTACAACAAACCAAGAAAAATTGAACGGACTCCACTGCTAGAAATAGTGGAGAGTTTATGACGAGAACGTTTTTATACCCAATGATACTCAAGATCAGTTGATGCAAAATGGAGGTAGGCTAAAGTTTTCTCAGAAAAAGTACTTTGAATCGCATTTCTAGATTTAAAGGAATTAATGCCAGATTGAGTTTGGTTCATCCGTACAGGCAAAGGAAGATTGACAACAGATTCCGAAAGAGTTGCAGGACAAAATAGAGGCGTTTAATGAAGAACTATAATAGAACGACAGATCACGAGGTGCTGCATAAGAGCCACTCTTGAACATCTATCGTTAGCATAATACATAGAAGCAGATCTAATTCCCAGAGCTTGAAGCTAACTAGCCGAAGGTATAACACGTCCAAATGTGAATTTTTATTAACAGTTGGATTATTAATTGTACCAATAAGCATTTGTAATCCATTTAGCACTTCAAATATAATTAAAAGAAAAAGAAAGTAAAATGCTTTTGGTTTTTTTTCAGTGATGCAGGTATTTGTGTTTGTGTATTAATCTATGGCTTTATTTTATCTCCAATAATTGCAGGCAATTTTGGCAAGTAGCTCAGAAGTGCCATCAGTATTAGAGTTCTTGCAGCGGAGGAAATTAGAAGCAAAGAAGGTAAGTATGTCAGTGATAAATAACCAAACTAGTAATGCCTTCAAGTTGAATAAAGTAAATACATATCAAATGGTTTCAATTAAGAAATACAGAGGTGGAGTTTTAAACCATTCTAACTTTAATGGTTCAGTATAAATCTAACTGTCAAACGGGGTTCAAATGGTAGAAAGTTTGGCCCTGAATGTATATAATACGTATGTACTATGTAACAAATAGGCGTGAATGCGTGATTAGTAAAAGAATATGGTGTTAATCTGGTTTAGTCTAAATGAATGAGATTTCAATTAATGAAAGTTCCCTTAGGATTTGAGAGCAGTTTTTATTTTAACATGTTAAAGGGAAAAGTTCTTCCTTAGCAATATCATATGGTTAGTGTTAATTATGAATTTTATTAGGCTTTGAACTCATCTGATAAGACAGAAGCTAAAGGGTCAGGAAGTTGCTAAGCATCATGAGTTCTCGAACATTTGAAACCACTCGCCTCTCTCATCGACCCTCCTCGTCAAACCATTATCAGCCATACAGATTATCAGCAAAGCAATCAGCCCTGGTGTGAAAACTTCCATTCTTAAAACCATCATGTAAAAGGAATGGTATACTCCCTCAAATTTATTACAACCCAAAGGAAAGCTTGAGTCCAACAAGTTGTAGTAAAGTACCAAATAGCCCTCTTACAGGTGAATCTAACCCGTGTAAAAAATACCCGTATGACCTGACTTAAAAAATTGAACTAGTATAACACGTAATCTTATCTAAGCTATGATATTTTATTGGTCTCTGTGTAGATTGGATTATGAAGGCATCAGTTGGCTGATGGATGCTAAGAGACTAATGGCGAATTACTAGGTTAATGTGCTTCTTATAAAAACTGTGATGGATGCTAAAGAGACTAATGGAGAATTGTAACGTTAATGTGCATCTTAATTGTACCTCAACAAAACACCAGGTTCATTTTGGATTCTTATATGGAAGGAAAGAATGAGGAGCACTACAAGTTCCCCATAGCTGTGCAACAGTAAGATTTTTTTGCATTAGCATATAATTCACCCTATATCTATAAAGTTAACACAACTATACTCTTATTACACTGCTAGAAGAAATAAATGGATTTTCTTTCAACCCATTAAAAAACACAAATACACTCCTGATTGACATATGTATAAAAATTCACTAGGTCTTTTAAATAGTTTGTGGTCACAGATGTTCGTAGGTGATCCCAGATTCAGGTAAGTATAAGTTTATTATTAATACTAACGTTGCATTGCAGGTCTTCAATTCAGGAATGCTTTACTAAGAATTGGTATTGCTGATATACTTGGAAGGTATAAGAGTATCATATAATACAGTATTGTTCGTGTAATAATATAATATTGGCCTCAAAGAATTCAATTTGTTTTATGCTGCAAAGAAATTTAGTGGCTGACTTTGTGGTTAATAACTGTTCGAATACAAGAATGTTAATACTATATTGTGTTCTGCACTTTGCATAAACAATGGATACTGTAACATGCATTCATATTATGATAACCTTCAAGTCACGAGCCTTTAAAAATTGATACTAAAGCTCACCTGCCAATACAACAATATTCACCGATTCTTGAAAAATAGGTGTTGTCTTTGTACTGCTCCTTGAAAAATAGTGCTGCCTTTGAAAATAAGTATTTGTTCGCATGCCAATACAACATTAGACAAAACTTGCCATTTCCGTAATATATAGGCCTTCATCAACATACCATAAGTGATAAAACATCGTAAATCTGTGTAGGAAATTTCCTTAGTTGATAGTTTATCGTCCGTTTATTGCAGGCCCCCCTCATCAATGATTTCTCTTTTGATGGACATTCTTCCAGGAAAGTCGACAAGAGTACGCAATTAGAAAACTTCTTTCACATAATTATACTTGCATCAAATCCTGGATTACCAATTACGATTAAGGACATTATCATCATCTTATACTAATATTCGGTTGCAATTTATCCCACTAGACAAACTTTGCGCATAAAATTATTTAAGTTTTTAGTATTTGAGGAATGCTTAAATCCTCGGTTCATGTTTGTTTTTGCGTGCAGCTATATTTTAAGACTCATGTATTCGTTTGGGTAAGAAGCTTTTAATATTTGGAGAGATTACAGCAAATAGCCGACTTCAATAACAATTCATAGGACAACGGTCAGATACATAATGTAAGTGTTTTCAAGTATAATTAAAGAAGCTTTATTGCTCTTATAATTTGATTAAGTACAAGTTTCTCTATTGAAAACACATGTATACTGATACATTTTGGGGAGTGGTAGCTCACATGTAGAGCCGTTACGCGTAATTGCATCGAGAGGCAACAGGGTTCGAATTCCCATGCACTATTTCCATAATTAATAAAAAATCAATGTGGCCATTGAGGGAACAATACGTCATCTACCGCGATCCATAGAGACATCAACATGATGCTCTTTACGGAAAACCTTGGTATCCCATAACAAAAAATACCACCAGAATTCCCAACTGCTTCGCTAATAGATAACCTCGAACATATAGTTACCCTCATTAACACTTTAACATCCATATCAGAAATACAAGTCCAACTTTGGTTCTTGAACAAAATGATTATAAAATTCACCTAGTGTTTATTGTATAACTCCTTAATCCAATCTTTCTTAGCCTTGGAATTCTAGGCCTTGAACGTTTAAAGATAAACAATTCATTGAAACCACGTGAGAATTGAGGATTTTAATATTTAGATTTTGGAAAATGTTTAGAAGTAAATAAGAAGATAGAAAAATTAATTATATTATAATATAATATAATATAATAATACTTCACGCGTTTACAAAGACCATATGTTTCATACTATATTCTACACACGCTTAATTCAGCTCTGCAGCCACTTCTCAACAAGAGGTTCACATGATATGTGCATCTCTATCCCCACAAAAAACATGCTTTGTGTGACTAATCATAAGCAAAGGCCACAACAAACATAAAGATCATGGGCCATTGGATGACATTAGTCAAACTTCTTAACACTTTTAGTCACTTTATGCTTAGTTTGTATGTGATTAATACCCAAAAAAATATGCATTGTGTGCTAATATTGCAAAAGGTCACATAAAACTTCAATTCCATGTGGTCCATGTCGAATGATCAATAGTCACACAAAATACATATTTCTTCACTTTAAACAGTATATGGTCACACTTATTAACACTTTTGGTCACATTTTATGGCCTAGTTTGTATGTGACTAAATACCCAAAACAAACAATGCTTTGTGTGGACAAATATTTTACAAAAGATCACAACAACATAAAATTCCAAGTGGCCATTGGGATGAACAATAGTCAACACAAAATACACATCCTTCACTTCTCTCTACACATATAGTCACACATATTAACACTCTTCTCTGGCACGTTCTGTGTTTAATGTATGATGACTAAATATACAAAAAAACATGCTTTGTTGGTTGTACATTGTTCTTACAAGTCACTAAATTATACCTATTTATTAGTCACACAAAAAAACATGGATACGACACAAAAGCTTTCTTATTTGTGAACCTTATAATCTCGAATGCTGAACGTAAGGTGACCTAACGGCCGTAGCGACCTTTTGTCACACCGACAAAAACTTTTCGCATGGTGTAGAGCTATATTTATATAGTTACACATTTTATTGGTGTGACCAATATCCACTTTTTGTACTAAGTGTGACTTGATCACTATACCGATACCGAGACTTTCCTAATTTTTCAAGCCAAGAGGTTTAATCACAAGGGTGTGATTGTTGTTATCATCTCTACTCATCCACACAAGGTTATATCAAAAGCTTAATCATTTCATAACTAAGATTTTATGTGTTTGGTATGTGCTTAATTACACATACCATTTTCCATTTGAAACGGACTTAAATGACTAAAAACGTACCAAAAATACATTGTATTTGTATGTTTGCATTTGTATTGTGCAGGAAGCGGATATTCAAGAAAAAGAACAAAAAGAAAGCCAAAAACAAGCACAAGGTGGAAAGGGCAAAGTCAAAAGTCAAGCCAAATGAAGAAAATACAACTTGAGGGACTATAACTGCCAAACCTCAAGTTGTATTACTAAAATAACAAGATGAGGGACTATAACTGCCAACCGGGCAGAGATTGCATTCAAGTTATACAACTTGAGGGGACCAAAGCTGCCTACTTCCCAAAAAGCCATCTTTCCCGCCCCAAAACCCAGGTACAACTTGGATGTCCTCCCATACCTCCTCCCCTGCAAAACCACTCGACACCCTAGCCAAAATCATTTCATCCACCCTACTAACCCATCCCAGTTGTATAAATGCCAAGTTGGCAATCCCTCTCCATTCCCAAAGCATTTCGATGGCTGAGATTGCCTCCAAAGAAGCACAAATGAAATAAAAGGCTGGGATTTGTTGTAGAATCCCCTCACACGACAAACACACTTGGTTGAAGCTCTCACAAAAGAAACACAAGCTGCAAATCCAAGAGAAAAGCTTCGGCTATAAATAGAGCTTTTTGTAAGCCTTTGAGGCATCTAGTTTTTCTTTAATTTTTAGAACTAATTAGTTTTTAATCTTAGTTTAAATTTCAAAGTCATTTACAGCTTCTTTTTACTCTCAGCTTTGTAACATTTCCAAGTTTTTAATGCAAATTTAAGTTTTTAAGTCAATTTACAATTCCAGTGTTAAGTTTCTTAATCATATTGTTCTGTGTTCAAAAAGCTCTCAGTACAGCTTGTTTATAAGCTGCTTTCATTAAGAAAATATAAAAAAGTTAAATAGTCAAGAAGAAAATCACTCTCAAATACACCACAGCTTAATTTATGGATGATAAGCCAGTTCTGGATGGGCTTATGGACTCTCACTAGCTTGTTTTATGCAAGCTAGAGCTTGTAGATTCAATATTGTTGACCCTGATTAGAGCAAGGTGTTGTAGTTTCTCTTTTCTTCTTGTTTTACTATTTACTGTAGAACGCTTATTATGCTTATTCCTTGACTAAAACCTATTTATAAGTATTCTATTTTGTTATTTAACAATCTTTTTTTAATAATTAAGGACCAAATCAGCTTAATAATAAAACAAAAATGATTTGTGAAAGCTTTAAGGGGAACTTTGAACTAACAGTACTAACCCTTTAGTTAGGACATGCTAAGTTCATTTTTGCTATATTTCCTAGCAAACTAACTAAAGCTACCATACTAACTCTAAGTTATACTGTTAGAGTAAACTGTTAGTACTGGTAGTTCATTTTAGCTTACCAGCTTATTATTTCAGCTTGTTTAAAATTTCCTTAGCTTTTTAGAGTAGATTAAACCATTTTCCTTTACTGTTTTTAGGAGTAAGCTTAGTAAGCTTATTTAAGTTTATTTTTCTTTTCAAAGTATTTTCAATAATGTATCAGTTTGTAGCTTTTTAGCTTATTTGTCATTTTAGTTTATTCTAGTCGTTTATTCCTATTACTAAGTGCTTATTAAGGTTAGTGGAACTTCTGTTTTAGCTTATTTGCTTATTTATTGTCTTTTTGTGTTTTGTTAGCCTAGCAGTACTAACCTTAAGCTAACAGTACTAACTTAAAGCTAGCAGTACTAACTCCAAGTTAGTACTGGTAGTTAATACTGTTAGTACTGTTGTTAGTACTGTTGTGTTTATCTTGTTTAATTTAGCTTAATTGCTTTTTGTATTTGCTTATTTAGAGTTAGTTTAGCTTATTTAATTTGTCTTAAGTTTATTTGAGCTTATTTGTGCCTTAGTGTAAAAGTTTTAAGTGTTTTTGCCATTCCTAGCTTTTATTCTTGTCCTAGCTTCTTCTCTTTGCTTATTTTTATGTGCATTTGCTCATTGAGTTTAGTTCCCAATCACATCCTTGTCATTTTCAAACATCAATCGTCAATCGTCTCTCGATTTTCCATTTCAGCCTCGTTGGGACATAACGACCCGGGAACACTCTATACTGCTTCCGGATTCATTGCTCTCGCGTGTTTTCGTCCCTTGTTGTGTGTTTATATATGTTTACGTTTATTTACACACATAAATAAGGGGTGAGTTCGCGCGAGTCAAAGTTCATAACAAGATTAAATTGATAAACAAGAAACATACTGTAACCGGGTAAGAGTATGGATCAAAACTTTCCTGTAACAAGTATGGAATCTAAATACACCCTTTTATTCTTAGAACTATGATATTGTTCTTCCTCGTTCTTCTTGATTTGATCTTGAATCTTCAAAAGGTATGGTGTTTATGGCCTAGGAAAAGGTTAGGGAGGTTTAGGATATTTTAAGGAAAATGGATAGTGTGTGAGATGAGAGGAGTGTGTGAGAATGAGTTGATGAAATGTGTGAGAATTTTGGCTCTATTTATAGGCTGATTTTCGGGTAGAAGTGTGGCGCACAAAATAATTTGTGCGGCGCACTTGTGTTAATGCGATAGTATTTAATGACTTCATTTATTTTGCGTAGCCAGATGGGAAGTGCGGCGCATAATTTTGTAAGTGTGGCATACTTGGGGTTAATGCACTATTTTGGCCAGGCTTTTAATTCTTTTGACTTTGGGGAGAAGTGCGGCGCACAAAGGGTAAGTGGGCGTACTTTTTCATTTTTCAGCTTGAGACTTTATCTTTTCTAGTATCTTGCTTTCCGAAGTGTATAAGTACTTGATGTTTGCTTTATTTGAGCTCGGGATGTCTTCAAGTGAACCTGCAAGTATTTCATGCTATTAAGTATCGAAAGTTTACGAAAAATTATAAAATATATATAAATAACGCCACCAAAAACATGTATAATTTAGGCGTTATCACTAAGCGATGACCGTTGAGAAGTCAGGGACTTCGTCATCGCCTCCATTCATCCTGATACCTTGGTCACCTTCTTGACCATCTCGATCACCAGTTCTTCCACCTCCTCTACCAGTCCGTCCACCCGTCCTTCCACCTCGTGGTGCAACAGTCTGTCGACCTGCACTTTGTGTCGTCATCCTTGGCGGCATTGTCTACGCGAGGGATGGTATAGGTAACGTTAGGTAGGAGGGAGATTTCGCGTGTAGACGGCCCTAATATACTATAGTACGCGGGTATACGATCCTAAGGTGTCAATCACCGATTTGAGCGAACAGGATAGCCAAGTCAACGTGGGTTGTGACGCACTTATAAATACGTTGGCCACCGTATTTATAGATGCCCCCTTTCTCAGTTGTACTCAGTATCTTGCCTACACAGCTCAGTGAGTGACTAATCTAGTTTGATAGACGATAGACGATATATAAGATAGACGATATATACAATAGACGATATAAGATAGATAATATAAGATAGCTAAATATAAGATAGATGATATATGATAGCTGATTATGAGATAGATAATATAAGATAGCTAGTATAAAATAGGTAGATAGATAGATAATGTAGATAGGTAATATAGATTATATGTATATATATATGTATATATATGTATATATATATATATATATATATATATATATATATATATATATGTATGTATATATATATACATATATATATATATATATATATATATATAATATACATATATATATATATATATATATATATATGTATATATACATATATATACAGTATGTATGTATGTATGTATGTATGTATGTATGTATGTATGATATATGTAAATATGTATGAATGTATGTAGTAGTATGTAATATAGGTATGTATGTATGTATATATGTATGAATGTACATTATATAGCACGGTATCTAGTATATATGATATATTATGGATATATACCACAGTATATATATACACATATACATAAACATATATACATAAAATATATAATACACAACACACACACATATATATATATATAATTATATATATAATAGTATTATACATACAAAAACATTTCAGATAGATAATATAAATATGCTAAATATAAGAAATATAAACGATAGCCGATAACGAGATAGATGATATAGAGATAGATTAATATAAGATGAGATATATAAAATAATAGATAGATAATAATATCGATATATGCGTAAAACAAGTATAAGCGGACACCGCACACATAAATCCTAGCAAACATGCAACTATAGAAGGTTTCCTAGTTATAGTCAAGCCAACCACCTAATTCTCTATAACCTTTGCTCTGAATACCATTCTGTCACACCCCAACAACGGCGAAAACACGAGGCGTGACGGAGGATTGATCGTCATAACACAAAGTGTCAATATAGAGAAAACTATCATGCATTAAACAAGTGTTACAACATCCTCCAACAACAAGTATGGAACTTGTGTCAAAATGAGTTGAACCACATCACATAGTTTGAAATTTTATTACAATCAACACCTCACATCCGAAGGGATACAAGTCTAACGGAAAACAAATAGACAAATTGAAACATAGTCTCGATGCAACTTCAAATGATAAGATCTAAATGGATGCACTTAGGTCTACTTAAAGTCTCTAAACCTGGCTTCATGGATCATTCACATTACCTGCATATGATAGTAGGTTTTTGGAAAAACCCAGTTGTTGTGCCAGAATATAAGAGTGGATAGTTGTGCAATATGAAAGCAGAATGCACATAACAGTAATTATAATATCAACACATCAACATATCAACATATCATACCAGGGTAACCCAACCCAAATCAACATATTAAATTAACCCACGCGCTTATAGTCCTCCGAACCTATCGCCTACCAGTTGGAGCTACATAGTCGGCAAAGTAGTGAAATGCAGAAATTCCTAGTGGAACTTCGCATAAATAGATCTCATAGCATTCATATAGCATTTATAAAGTGTTCACATAGCATTCATACATGCAAACATAGGCACATAGCATTGTCCAAAAGCATTTAAAAGGCTTTTGCACATAATTTAAAAGTAGTTAAAAGAAGGTTTTGAGTATCATTTTCTCCCACCGGAAAAGAGTTTAAAAATGAGGCTACGAGAACTCACCTTTAAGCAAACCGATAAGTTGCTGAGGATATGATCAAATTATTGTATACAATGGCTTCCAGACACGACCTAATCCAGTTAAAGCCCGATTTTTTAAATATAGGTTTTCTAAATATATGTTTAAGATTGATGCATAGTAGTTAAAAGGTGCGTTGTACGGTCACTTCTAAGGTTATTGGTTGCGTGATGGTTGATAATTAAGACTCGAAGAAGGTATTTCAAAGTACGTATGTTAGATAATATATACTCATAATATTTAGAAAATTAAACGAGAAAATATCTTGACTTAGATAATAGTTATTAATAATTATGTTCCAATAATTTATTCGGTAGTCTTAAGTTACCTAGTTTAATTGTATTGATTATGAAAAGTGACATGTTTTAGTTACATTTAATTATAATTAGAAGTTTTATAATTTATAAAATTATAAAATATATTTTCGTCTTTTAGTCGGTTTATTAAAGTAATAATATTTTATTTATTTCGACCTTTTGTCAGACTTTTAAGAAATTACGTTTTTTAGCAAAATATTATAAGTAATATTTTTATGAAAATTCGGCATGATCCGTTCATTTATAAGACATTTCAAAGGTTTTTAAACCTCATTTTTTAAACAACTTCCCTCAAGTAATCTAATTCCGTCAAACGACCAAAATCCACATTTCTTATTAATTTCCAAAACTCATTTCCTTCAAATAACAATTCGACTATTAATATGTGTATATAAGTATAAATCATTATCAAAAGTACGCTTTCATTTTTCCAAATGACTAGTTTTTGCTTATTGGGCCTTAAGGCCCATTAGTAGTCCAAAATACCGTTTAATAGTTTTAGAATCTATTTTAGGCCCATTATTAAGCCCATTAAGAAAGTAAGTATAACAAACAATCCACGAAAGAAGCCAAGGTTTCACAGACCAAGACTAAGGCATGATTTGGGCTTAGCTTATTGGGATGTGGCCTTTTAAGCCCATAATAAGCTATTTAGAGCTTATTATTAAGTCGTTAAGCTACGCAAGTTCTTAAATATCAAAATAAGCTATAACCAAAAATCATGAAAATAATTCGGACCACAATAAGGTTCACAATAAGCCACGGTTTATTAGGCCTTATTGGGTCGTGGGTTTTATAAGCTCAAAACCAACTATGCTAGTTTCGTAAATACGCCATTAAGCTATAAGTACTACTAGTCACCAAAATAAGTTACAAAAATAATCTACAAAAATATGGCGAAAGATGTAATTGACCAGAGTACTCCCTTGGTCTCTCCTTCCTTAAGCCGTGAGCTCATAGGCTCTAAAAAGCCATTATAGAGCTTATTTAATAAGCTAATAAGCTATTATTTAATCTAGTTCGCAAAATATGCTATCATAATATGCTATAAAAATATGACAAGTATAGGTAATAACCAAAAACCTGTTTTCTTTGTTTTCCTTTTTGGACTGAATACAAATAAGCTCCAAATAAGCTTTTTAAAGATTTTAAATATGCTAGATAAATATTAAGCTATATAGTATATAAATGTTATTCAACCATCACAACCAAAATAATAAAATGGTCTTTCCTTGTCCTTTTGTTCCCATGTTCGAACCAAACAACCATCCTTTTATTTTTATTTGAAATTTTAAGCTTTCGATTTTTAACAAACTAATCGTACAACTATTATCTATGCATCATAACATTAATAAAAGTACAAAAATATTTGAGAAATAAATGACTTACAAAGAGGGTTTTGAAAATGAGATTAAACAATAAACCGACAACCCAAACGTTATTTTAATGAACCCACGCCTATTGGAATCAACCTGGAAATACTCAAACTCTCATGTTTTTTTTATCAAAGTTAGAAAAATTATGGGTTTGTATGTGTGTTGGTGTGCGTCCGAAACAAGCAAGAAGAAGGGAAAGAAAATGATTTGTGTGTGTTGTGTTGTGAAGTGTGTGTGTGCATTTTGAAAACATATAAGACAACAACTAGTACTAGGTTGGGGACAAGGGTGCTAAAATGGTGCCTCCTTGTTACTTAGTGGGGCTCGAACCGGTCATGGCTTCTAGGAGGATCCTAGAAGCGTTTTAGCTCTTGTCGGGTTACTAAAAGCTCAATTCCCGTGATTTAAAATGTGACCTGAAGTTTCCTAATATTTTTAATGAATGTAAAAATGTTTTTCCATGAACTTTGACTATTTACATGATGGGTAAATAAGTTAAAATGCTTTAAATTTAGTACGGATCATTAACGAACGCGTTGCTTGAGATTTTAAGTCATTTGCGGGAAAACTATAAGAACCCGAAGACCACTTCACTTCACCATGGATTTGACAAGCAAATAAGAAAAGAAATAAAGAGAGAAAAGAGGATGAAGATGAGAAGAAAAGAGAGAAATAAGAGAGTGTTTGGATTGCTATGTGCTTACAAAATAAAACAAATGAGATAACCAACCTTCTCCACATATGGAGAAGGTTGGACTTATCCATTGGGTTGGCTTACTATGAAACTTATTGGTCCGAATGGTTTGGACTTGGGTCGGGCTCGGGTCTTGTGGGCTTAAGCCCATAACGCTTACACAATTAGATTAAATAAACGAGCTCGATACCTGTAACTTAGCCTATTACAACATATATTTAATAAGATCGTGCTTCCATGATTTGTAGCCGAGCTTCCTTGTTCGACTTAATATTTTGAGGCTAACAAACTCCCATGAAGCAAGGTTTCCTTATGGAGGTATCCTGCAGATTATGAGCTTACATGTTTATAGACATATTGAGGCTAATAATCTCCCCTAATGTGTGGTGTTCGAATTCCTGAGGTGAGATCTTGAATCTTGCTTCCTTGGACTTGTTGAGATTGCTTTGTCGTTAAGTTCTTAAATCTTTGGTCTTTATTATGTTGTAGGCTTGTTCCTTCATGATGTGTGATCTTTGATCTTGAGCCTTTGTCATTGTCTTTCGACTTTGTATTTGATTTCGAGATCTCTAAATCTTTTCCTTGTTTTCCTTGATCGTCTTTGCCATCTTGCGATCTTGTGTCTTAACCAACATGCTCATACTTTGCATCTTCTTGAAAACTCTCTAATAATCTCCTCAGAAGCTTGGTTTCTGAGGAGTTATCTTTAATATCAGATTTACGGAAGTCTTTATCTTTAATTCATGAGCTTTCTTGATTCTTGAATTTTGATGCTTATAGTATGTCTTTGTAGTTTAGCATGAGCATGTGTTAGTGAATACGACTCTACTGGAATGAGGCTGCAACACCGTCATTTATACCTGCATTTTAAAGTTAGTGATAAATAACAGATATGGACGAATATGGCTTTGTCATTCATCGAGATTCGGTTGCAATAACCTCCGGTTCCGTAGGACCGTTTTATAGTATAAATACTGTACATCTGATCAGGTAGATTCAAAGAATCTCCTTGACAGGGTTTCCAGCTCAAAACGTAGGATCTTCTAACACATATGTATTAGATTCACCATGCTTGCTTGTTCTTAATACCGGAACCTCTCAAAGAAGACAACATGATATGAGTGAATCAGATAGTTACTATCTTTCTAATTGAGTCATCAATTCATTTACTGGACCAAATCGATATCCAGTTGACACAAGCTTGATTCATATAGAATCTCGCAAGTCACCAACCACAGAGCTATTTGATGTTGTGGTTAACCTGTGAGTGGTATCATACCCTAATGGGAATATCATAGTTCTTGTAATTATTGTGAAGCAATGTCCTTAGTCAATAGATTGAGATGCATAAAGGTTTTTAAACGGGTATAATGCTCCAGACTCAGCTCAGTAACTATTACAGTAATTGTGGTCAGTATGAGAATATCATAGCATCCTTCTTGCCATGGCAGATTACGTTAGCTGCGAGACTAAGCACGTTTGTCTCGTTGTGTCCCAGTGCTCCGACCTTGTGCATACACCTCGATATAAGGCCGAGTACGCGTATGAGAGGGCAAATAAATGTACGTTCTTAAGATGTTACATAGTCTTGTTGGCTAAAGTGCTATAGAGAATGAAAAAGATAATAAGTCGAGAGGACATAAAGAGTCGTCATTAAATGATAAGCAGCTTAAGTCGAATACACACGTTATGCTCTCGACATCATTAGGAATCCGCACAATGAACAGGGCTCGCGTGGCATATTCTCCAGGTTGAATGCAGATTTGTATATAATTTAGCCTAGAATAGATGTGTTTTCGCTACGCTCAGATTCAAGTTTCGAGCCACAGTGAGTAATTGTCTTAGATGTTAGAGGTCACGTATTATACGACTAGCGACATTAGTCGATGAACTATCATAACCCAAAAACTGATCAAACTATCTAATCATCGATAATCGACTCCGTAAGAATCCCTTGTTATCAAGTATCTTAATATATACACTCTTATATAGATAACCCACTCATCAACCAATCACAACTCTAGATCATAATCAATCACTCCTTATGATTCCCTGTTTAAGTCCCTCAGCACTCACCCCAGCACTCCTCACTCCCACTCCCACCATCAATCAACGCAGCATGTCTAGACTGACCCAGTACGTAGAAGATACACTCTATGTTGAGCAGCTCAATTGTAGAACTTTGTAGATAGATCGTTCGATAGTCGACACAAAGGCGTAAGCTGTCATGTTAACTAGCGATAATGCATCTAGGTGCCACTTAAATTGAAGCATCTCTATGTATTTTACTATTCGATCATATATGTCTCATAACTCACGCCAGTCACTCTCCTATTAAGTGCGCTTTGAAGGCGCTCCTCGTTCCATGATTCACACATATTGACTCGGAGCCTCGATCTCTCCGCCTACCTATTCAATTATCAACAGTTGGAGAAGTGAAGATGCCAATAGATAACCCACGCCTATCTCGCCTGTATCGTGATAGTATACCAAATGAGACAAGTTTCTGTTTTGGAGAGAAAGAAATTCGAATGGTGGAAAGGGTTATGCATTTGCATCACTAGGGTCCATGATCCTTGTCGTCTTTCAAATATATAATTAATCTTTGTAATAATAAAACCGATAGATTATGTATTGACCCAATTTCTGCCTAAGTGTTGGGTGGGCTTCTTTCTTTCTAGCCCCTTTATATCCTTACATTCTTTTCATTACTTCAGCCCTTTCAATGTTTACCAGTGACGTCGTTACTAACACTTGCGTTCGTGAGATTGTTCTCCATGTGTTAGCTCAAAAATCTTAGTCGGCATTATTCCCTTATACTCATTCATCTCCAATCATACCTAAGGACTGCTATTTCTAACTATGGATTGTCCTTGGGTAGATCCCTCTGGTTCTGGTTGGATCATAGGACTAATACCTAACCTAACCACTTTATGTCTTCAGAATCGACGTGAAATTAAGATGTTGTTGGGTATAAGATCGAACCATAAAACCTTTGAATTATTGCACAAATCATTCCACATACTTTAGGCATTTTGAGTCGATTAGATCACATTTTAATTTTCTATATCACATTTTAATTACATTTCTCCTCTTATTTTAAATACTAATTCACTTAGTCTTTGAAATACCATGTGATTAAAATTTGAGACATGAAAATGTTGCATAGGGAGAAAAATGTTGACGCCTACATAGCATGAATTAATGGAACGTTTTCTTTGGCTCCCCTTCAATTTCAACATTGACACTAATGTGAGATAGGATTAAGACTTTGTAAATTCCATGTGAAAATTGAGTTTAAAGTACTTTGGTTAAAAAAAAAAAAAATATTTTTGGGTTCTTTTAACAAAATGAGTGTTTAAATATTATTAACATTTTAACATTTTTTTCATTTGTTTAAACATTTTTTGAAATGTTTTAGACACAAAAATAGACATGTGAATATGTGCCTAAACGCATTAAAACTTGGTTTTAAAAGCTCCCCCTAAAAAATTGATTCACTTATAAAAAATAATTCGACTTTTGAAAGATTCAAGAGGAGGGAGTGTCGAACACACAATTTTGAAAGATTTTGAATAACCTTTTGAGAAATTCTTGAAAAATTGTGTTCAACGTGTTTTGAAAAACCAATGTTACTTGAGCTCGAAAGACTTTGAATTGACTTTTTATGTCAGCTCAAGTCCGAGAAGTTGTTATCTTCTCGTTGTGAGGATAAATATACATGATTGCACACTTTCCTTTATTTAAAGACCGGGTTGTTATTTGTCATTTAATAACAAGCCATAAAGAAAAATAGAAATCACATGTTTTGAAAGCATTTGAAACTCTTGCTCGAACTTCATTTACACGCCCGTGTCGATGTTAATCAATATTTCTAGGTACGTAAATGTTATCGATTCCAAGAGACATGTTAAGAAGATTCTCTTTGGAAATTTTCTTTTTTTTGTATTTTTCTTTTTGAAATTTTATATTTTTGTATTTTCTTTTTCAAAAATATTTTCTAACATAATTAAAAATAGAATGTTTATACAAGGAAGATGATGATAGAATATTTACATTAGATGAACCCATTGAAGAGATGGGTTCAGAAGCCATTGAAGTACCTGCACTCAAAGAAGAAGAGTTTGCACAAATAGTAGTGTTAGGATTGTGTGTTTTCTTTTCTAATGGTGAAGCACTATCATTCGTGTTGTAGCAGGTTTCAACAAAATTTCTAATAGGAATCCATTTAAGACCAACCTAAGTAAAGATTTTACACGTTGGTTTCCATGTAAGACCAGATCTAAGAGGCGTTGTTTTCAGATACACATTAAAAGACTTATTTGGAGAAAACTTTTGTACTATGGAGATCTGTCTGTCATGTTTCTTAGAATAACATTTCTTTTCTACAGGCATATATCTCTTTGTTATCTTATGGGATTGTGCATCCTTTTTCTGTGCAGAGGCATGAGAATGTACCTTTGAGAGGTATTTTAAGATGAACTCGTCGTGATTTGCACTGTAAATGCAGTTTTTGCATGTAGGACATGCCAAGTCTTTTGACTTCAAGAAAGTCTTTTGATTCCTAGGTGGTTCTGCTATGTTAACAGTTCTATTCGATACACGACTACTCATGGATGGTGGCCAATTACTAAGTTGTTGATTAAAGATCCTAGGTTTCAGTTTATTACCATTAGTAGTGTTTGGTAATCTAGCAGATTGTTGCATACTAGGTTTGGTATTCAAGGCTTTGTCTTTCTGAAGTTGTGCCTTTTTCTTAGCTTCCTCTATGTAGTAGTTATGAACCATGTCATTTGAGCCTACAGATTCCCTTGATGACTGAAATGACACATGCTTTAAGCTATTCCTAGAAGGGCCAGGTGCATTCGTATCATAAGGCTTAGCAAAAGACGATTTTCTAACTTGAGGCCAAGAATGAAGAGTGACTGGTTTTGTCAAATCATGTGACACACCAACTTGGGAGGCAATCCTATGTCTTGTCAATTGGGATCGTTCAGATTTATATGCAGTTGGTTGTCTTACCACTGGTTGATTTCTAATTGGTTGCAAAGGCGGTTTCCCTAAGATTGATTGTTTTTCAAAATTAGTATCCACACCCTTTCCTTTGATCTTCTTAATGAGTTTCTTTAACTCACTTATGGCAATGTTCTTGTCTTGCAATTGAGCTTTCAAATCTTGTATTTCAAAGTATTGTTCACGTTCTTTTAGAAATACGGTTGACTCTTTTTCTTTGCAAACTGTATCATTTTTCATTTGTTCTTGAAATTGTTGTAAAGCAAGTTCAAGAGAAATCAAGTGATTTTCCAGTTTAGCAAAACTTCTAAAAAACTGATTATAAACTTCTTTACTAACAGTTTTAGTTTGTTTAGAAAGCTTTTCTGCAAGACATTCACATTCTTTGATTTTATGTTGATACA
>BQNB010119691.1:0-20769 GCA_026074375.1 Tanacetum coccineum
TCGAAGTACCAAGTCGTTATTGTTGTGACGAAAAGATCATTCGTGTTTCATTCGGCAACGAAACATTGATTATTCGTAATGACGAGGAGTTGTATGCCAAGTTTTTCCAAATGTGAATTTTGGATTTCCAAAGTACTGTTCCTCGGTCATATGATCGATAGTAAAGGAATTCATGTGGATCCAGCCAAGATTGAAGCCATTAAAGATTGGACATCTCCTAAGTCACCAACGGAGATTCGTCAATTTTTAGGTCTTGTTGGGTATTACCAAAGATTCATTAAAGGGTTTTCAAAGTTTCGCCTTGGAAAGGGGTCGTACGTTTTGGCAAACGGGGGAAGTTGAACCCTAGGTATGTTGGACCTTTTAAGGTAATAGAAAGAGTTGGAGAAGTTGCTTACAAGCTTGAACTTCCAGAAGAATTGAGCAGAGTCCATAATACATTTCATGTATCTAATCTGAAAAAGTGTCATGCCGACGAACCATTAGCCGTTCCGTTGGATGGACTAAATTTGGACGACAAGCTTCATTTTGTTGAGGAACCGGTAGAAATAGTGGGCCGTGAAGTTAAACGGTTGAAGCGAAGTCGGATTCCATTGGTTAAAGTTCGATGGAACTCCAAGAGAGGTCCTGAGTTCACGTGGGAGCGTGAAGACCAATTCAAGAAGAAATATCCACACCTCTTCACCAAGACCACACCGTCGTCAAGTGCTGCATCGTGAGCCTTGAGGACAAGGCTCGTTTAACGGGGGAAGTCTATAACACCCTGTGTTTTCAAGTCATTGACGACATCAACAAATCCACAATGTACCTTTTGTATTGTACGTGTTTGCTTGAAATTGTAAACGTTAGGTTAAATCGCGTACGCCAAATATTATCGTTTAATGTAAACGGGCATCAAACCATTAAACGTTTACATCAATCATGTGTTATATAATTATTTTAAGAATAATTATGGTCTTTGTTCATTTTATTTTTATCGGTTACGTAAAGTGTATACGTTTCGCGATAAATTAAGTTTAGGCATACCCGGAACCACAAAAACTTTTCTACGCTTCAACAAATACCCACTTTTATACCCAATACATAAAAGTTACAAAAATATATCATAATTATCATACATATGCCGAAAATTTTGTAATACATACAAAGAAATTATGCAAATTGGTTTTGTACATCCTTGACTCATTAAAGCCTAGCTAGGTTATGTTCCCCTTGACCAAGATAGTCTTCCTTAAGACCATGAGGTTGTCTTGGACCACTATTGCATACTTTTGACCCTTTGAACACATATAATACAAGTAACAAAGAAAGAGATAACACACACATGCATAAACACTTACCAAAAATCACAAAATCTCTCCCTTTTGGCTCCATATAGCTCACGGCACAAACCCCCCTCCATAACAAACCCATACTAAATTTTATACAACCTATACACTTCTATACACATCCATCCTAAGATGTTCTAAGGTGTTTCCAACCATTGAATCACCATTTACAAGTAATAATCAAGTAAAAGGAAGCTAGGGTTTTATTAAGAAAACAAGGGTTTTCTTAAGTGCAAGCTTGGATTAAGGTAAAATAAGGTCTTTGCATTTAGTTTTTCATTTCATCATCATACATCATAAGGTCTACTAGAACTCTTTATATTCTTGTAAACTTTCATTGATATGCATATGTTATGTCTATTTTAGTTGAATCACCATTTAGGATTTTATCATGAAAATGGAGTTTATACTTGAAATAATCATTTTATACACTTTTATATATGTTGTGGTATTACTTATATCATACTAAAAAGGATGAGGAAATATTGTATTAAGTTGTTTTGGTTGTAAAAATGGATTATGGGATAATTAGGGATTTATGGTTTCAATTAATATGTTTCACAGTTAAAGAAATAATTAGACAAGTTAAGGTTATTTATGGACCTATAGTTGAGGTCCATATGATCATTAACACGAGGTTAATATCATAATAAGAAAAACTTGTACACCTTATGGTTATACGGAAAATGGCTACATATGAAACTTATGGTGAAATGATTATAATTTTAAAGTTTATGACTTATTAAGGATTTGGTAGGTTGGATAAAAAGGACAATTTGGACTATGGAATAATATTATATTATGATATAATAATAATATATTTAAATTGTAGATTTTTGTGGTGAAATACAAAAGTGGTAAATAATGGAAACAAGGATTAACTATGGACTTATCAAAGCAATGTAAACATTCTGTCCAAATTCGTGTATATGTACACTTGTAATATATTTTTATAAGATAATACATTTCACGACGATTCCGAAAAGGTAAGAAACTGTCAATGGATTAAATAACGGAAAAAAGTTTACGTAACAAGAGTTATACATTTTTAATTAATCGGAATGTAATAATTTATAAAATAACTTTTATAAAACTTATATCAAACAGCAAGGTTGGATAATTTTATCAAATAAAACACATTTTTAGGATTCTAAAATGATAAGAATCATGATTTTTCAATTTATAACGAATAAGTTATGAATTTCGCGGGTTTTCGATAATTAAAAGTTTATAAAAATGATTTTATAAACTATGAACAGTAAAAACACTATTCATGACAGAAAGTTATATTTTTGTAAACCTTATAAATTGATAGGATTTTCAATAACGAGAACGTCCTCGAAAGAATCACTAAAAACGGAGCTATAACGAATAAAATACAACATTTACGGGTTTTACGACGATAAAAACTATATAAGTGAAACTCATGTCTGGTGTGAACAGTAAAAGTTACTGTTCATCAGAGGACCAAAATTATAAAAATGTCAAATATCGATAACCCGTCTTAATACGAAAAGATGGGCATAAGAAACGCAAGAAACGGATTAGAAACGTGAAAGTTATGACGATTTTACCAAAAGTATGTTTATAAACGTTTTAATTTTATAAACATGTTTTCACTCAAACATTTAGATGGTGATTAGCTATATAGACTTATGCATGGTAGGAGTACTTAATGTGATTAGTACTTATACGACCTTAATTTAAATAGGTTGCATCTGACGATTTGCGTGGCGCATTATCTGTGATATTCTTGTTATTCGCTCACTCAAGGTGAGTTCATAGCCCCACGTTTTACATGTTTTTGTTTTATAAAGTTTTTGGGGTGAAAAACATGCAATGCTTTACAATTGGACACAAGTGGTTAAGTTTCATGTTATGATTACGTGTTGCCTAAGTAGCGATAACCCATATCTGAGCCCATTATCATGAACTGTCAATTGCGGGATTGTGAGCGCGAATGTTATTAATAGATCTATTGGGTTTGACAACCCCGTTCGGGTGATTAGCTATCACTGGACAAACGAACGTATACCATGTCGAATATAGGATGTTGCGGGTTAGAACATCACCACGGGCAATGTAGGCCATTAATTTGGTATTCATACACGTCAAGCTTCAGTGTCATGAGCTTAGAGCAACGTAATTACATTTATATGATGTCTGCATCTGTTGCATTATCATACACTTGGGAAATCTTGTGGTCCTACAATATATGATTTATCAAACCTATGAATTCACCAACATTATTGTTGACGTTTTAAAGCAATGTTTTTCAGGAGATCAGTAAGCAAGAGGTACAAGGGATACATTGGTGATTTTGTTTTGGGATGTCATGCTAAAGATATGGTTGTATTATGTTTTGGGAAACTCATGTATTGTGAACCAGTATCTTTGTTTTGATCAAGTGAACAAGTAAAGCTGTCGGCTTTATGTAAACAATTACCTTTTTAAAACCAATGTACGTTTTCAAAGACTTTTTGGTCGTTCATATAAATCTTTGTTTTGATTGATCTTAGAATAAACGCGTCCCGGACCCTATTCCCGCTGTGACCCAATTTGGGGTGTACAAAAACGTAATAACATTTATATGTTTGCAACGGTTGTGCTTATCAAACACTTGGAAATCTTGTGGTCTACTACTGATTACATAAACTATGAATTCTCCATACTTTATATTTGACTTTTTAAAGCATGTTTTTTTAGTCAATAAGGCATGAGATGCCGTGATACATTGGAGGTCTCTTTTCAAGGGTCAATACTAAAGATTTACGTGCAACACATTTTAGGACATTTGTTATGAAGTAAAGTCTTTACATTTTGTTGTTGAACAATTTGAGCCGTTGTACTTATGTAACAAACAAGTATTTTGGTTGAAATCCAATGTATCTTTTCAAAACGACACGTTTAGTGGTCGTTCTTATATCTTGTGCTATTGATCTATGAAGTAACTCCCTTGGATATTCAATATTCTGCTGCACACTCAGATTTGAGGGTGTTACAGAGGCTTGAACCCACAACCTCTAAGCTGGTGGGGAACTCACATACCCAATGATATCCTTGGTAGCCAACTTTGCATGCATTTTCCTTTTATATAAATTCCAAAAACGACCATACAAAGTGTAGGTACCATTTCTAACATCATTTTAGTGTCATAAAATGTTCTTACATTCAAGATTTCATTTGGTTAAAAGTATATATAAAAATGTGCAAGAAAGGTGTACAAAAATTAGGGTTTGAAGCTTCTTGGTGCATGATCAACACAAGTTATCTTTTATCAAGGTTTTTACCTTGATACTTGAATAAGATAAGTAATATGACTTGGGGCTTAGATGAATGAGTTATTAGATGAAAGCTTTTTGATGATTTCTTGCTAAAAACCCTTACACACAAGTATCTAACCTACCCTTTTGTAATATTTTCTTAAACTTAACTTGAAAAACTAGCAATGTGGTGGTGTTTGGTGGTGGTTGTTGTTCAAGGAGAGGGAGGAAGAGGGAGGAGGGCTGAGTTTCCTAGAGAGAAATGTGTGTTATTTGGCATGTATAAATGAGGTAGATAATGTGTTGTGAGATTTATATATGAATGGTGATTAAGTGACATGTGTTACTAGGCTGAACATGTGTTAGTGATGTGTAAATGCGTAAGTAGGTGGTGTCATAAGATTAACTATGCTAAGTGTAAAATGGATAGGATTAGAAGAGTGTGTATTAGTTTTAGTTTAGTAGGTAGATTATACCTTAAAATGTCTTAAGTATAGACTGTAAACGAATAAACGCATTGGTGCAAATACCGGGTTATACCTAAAAAGATGTATACGTAAAAATAGATGATAACATCAAATACTTTCTACCTTTTTATATCAAAATCCCTCATTAAACATTCATAATTGTTTATTTATGGTTAGAATATGTACTTAATTGGCTTATATTTCATTTACAGGAAAATATGAACGTTGGAGCAAAAAGACTCAGGAATTTAACATATAAAGGTAAGATGTTATGCTGCCAAGACATAACTACGGCGTAGTTGCCACATTGAACTATGCCGTAGTCTATAAGAAGACCCAAACAATCCTAGAAGCACTTATGGTGTAGTTGCCCCGTTACAACTACGCTGTAGTTATCAATAATTTCCAAGAAGTAAAGTCTAGTCACAACTACGACGTAGTTGGCCACTTCAACTACGCCGTAGTTACCTTTTGCCTACAAATGGAAAGTCTTAATCATCAGAACTACGACGTAGTTGGCTACTTACAACTACGTCGTAGTTATCACAAATACTATATATATACAAAGAATTTCGTTCATTGAGGCATCTCTCCATTCCCAGAGCCCTAACTAAGGTTTGGATAACCCATTCTTCTCCACTTAAAGCTGGAAACAAGACATGAGGAAGAAGAAGCTAGTTGATTTGTTATATGAGTAGGTTTGGTCATTGAGATGTCATGGACATGTTACCCATGCTTTCATCTCATTGTACTAAATCCAAACATGTTTTTATAAATTATTATACTATTCTTGTTTTAATCTCTTTGGTTTCTCTACTCTTTTTGTTATCAATTTGGTTTCCTGAATAACTTGTTTAATGTGTTGCTGATTCCTGGTTTGGTCTATAAGTTAAGGTTGTGAGAATACTTTGCAGTAAGGTAACCACTGACCCTTAGTGTCCTCTATTGATTATGCATTACCAATCTCTATTGGTTGTTTTGCCTATTCCCATTAGGTGTTCCCTTAGTCTTAAAACTAGGACATGATCTTCATCATTATTGACAAATGCCCCTTTTTGAATAAGGTGTGATTTAGGCCCTCACTCCTAAAGGGAGCGAGCTTTTATTATGGGATCTAGCCATGATATTAGGCGTGTCGCACAACTAAGTCTTGATTTTCACATTAGACATAATTGCCATACTATTTAGAGAAACTAATCACTGTGAACTAAGAACAAGTAAATTCCCTTCGCGGGTTCATTCAACTTAGGAATCATATGTTAGGCAAGGATGCGTTTTCAAGCCTAGTGAAACCTCAGGAAAATATGTTGGTAACATTGCACCTTAGAGTAGGAATCCACAGGATTATTACAAGGATAGTATTCCTTCAAATCAAATAATTACTTTTCTTATTAGTTTATAATACTTTTCTTAGCAAAGTTTTCAATCTAAAAATCCTTAAAATATGTCTTACTTCACTAATAAACTGCTCTTGGATGGTCCTTTGGATTGACTCAACCGGCAGCTATATACAAATCGAGTTCCTCTGGCCCATTTAGTGTGTTGTAGACCTTAGGTAATCGAGTTTTATAAATTTTAACTTTTTAAATGAATTTAAAGGATTAATACGCATCAATAGACTAAGTTTTTAAATGTGGTGACACTAACTATTTAGAATATCTTGAGCATATCGTTGGTCGTTAAGACTGTTAACTAGGATCATTAGGTCGAAGGTGCGTTTGTATAACTAGGGTTCTTAATAAAATAAGCATTTTGCAATTTAAAATGATACGACCATATAAGTGTGACACAACAAATAAATAGAAGAGTCAAAATGTCATATGTTTGCTATCGGTTATTGACCTCAAAATAGGCGGTTGTTACAGTATTCCCTCGTTAAATGAAATTCCGTCCCGGAATTCAGTTGTTCGTCTTAAGACGTAGCGCTCGCGAAAAGGCGCGGATACTTGCGCTTCATCTCGTCTTCTCATTTCCAAGTAAATTCTGGTCCTCGCAGGGAGTTCCAATGAACTTTTATGATGGGAATGCGACTTTGCTTCAGCTTCTTGACCTCACGATCCATGATTTTAATCGGTTTTGTTAATACAAATATTCGCGCAAAAACGATATTTATATTTAATGATCTTCATGTTTTGATAATAACAAATATAATGTCATACTACGTAAAAGTTTATGTAAACAAGTTATTTAGTCGAAAGTTTACTTGACGACGACTAATCACTTAAGGTATGAATATGGCATTATTAAGCATAGTTAATGACCAAATAAAAATATTATCATTTGCATAAATGTTTTCTAATCAAATGATTTAACTTAACACATGATTAATTATAAGCTAGTTATATTAATCATATAAGACAAAATAGGATTAACCATAAGTGGAAACAATCTTTCCAAATCTTCCCAAATTTAGAAAATATTTCTTTATTCATGTTAAGAAATATTTTCTTCTAGAGGAATCTATTAAACTAGTTTTAATAAGTACAAAACAATATTTTGTATAGATTTGGGGTTAATCACTAAATGACAATTCTTTGTCCTAGCTTCTCCTACGGATCCACCAATGCACTGCACGGATCCAGGATGGTTGGATCTGCGGGACGTACTCCTTTGTTCCCATGTGACAGGAAATGAAATTCAAATGGTTGCCTATAAATCCCAACCTCACTCATTCATTACAAAACAACTCTTTGACAAATATTTTTCTTATATATATTTTTTTATCTTTTATATATTCTTTGTCATTATACTTGTTACATTTAATCCATACAAGTGATCAACCACTTCCACTCTTAGTGAAAGAACACTCAAGAAGACGTCAACTTCAAGTTTTTTAGTTATTAGTTTGTGATTCTCACGTTTGAAATAATCAATCATCTTGTATATCTTGTGTTTGTGTGTTGTGTGTATCATAAGTGTAGAATAGGGTTAGTATTTAGGCCTCAAATTACAAGTATGTTAGAGTGGTTTCTATCTCGAAATTAGAACTCGTTATTTAGCTTAGTACCGAAAAAATGATAAAGCAACGTGGACGGTTTTCTCCACCTCAATGTGAGCTTGTTGACGATAGTGAAGATAACTCTCAAGTTGGTACTTGGGTGAGTGGAGTAGGGCGCAGAGGTGCTTCGTACTGAACCACGATATCAAACATTGTGTCATCGTATTATTCTTTTCTTATCCTTACTTGCTTATATGTTGTTGTTAGTTTATTTATTTATTGCATCGCTATCATATACACTTGTGTATATCTCTTGAATTCACATAAGTCAACAATCTAAGTTTTAATTTTAAAACGGTAAAAACTATTCAACTCCCACTCCTTTCTAGTTACCACAATTGGTATCAGGAGACAAGGTCACCCAATATCTTTAACGTATATTGTACATTAAAGCTTGAATCGATCTATGGATTCGGATAAATATCTAGAAGGTAAAATCTATGTAAAGACCACCTCTTTTTGAAAGTGATCATTTTATTTATTGAAAAAATAGATTTGAAACTTATGTGAAAGCAAAAGATTTAGATCTTTGGCATATTATCTTGAATGGTGATTTTCCACCGGTTGCCAAAAATGAAGTAACCTAAGTTTTAGAGGTTGTTCCTGTTGAAGAACGATCCGATGATCTTAAAAAGAAACTTGCTAAAAATAATTAAGCTAAAATGGTTCTTTACAATGCTTTACCTAAAAAGGAATACAAAAGAATTTTTATATGTAAAACGGCTAAAGATATTGGGAAATCGTTGTTAATCACATATCAAGGTATATATCCAATAAAGGATAATAAAATTGATCTACTTGTTTCAACATAAAGAACAATTTACTATCCTTGAATGAAGAATCTATTGTTAGCGGTTTGCTATATTTACCCTATTATTACTAGTCTAAAAGCACTTTTTGGAAGGTTTCCCTCTAGCAAGAACATGTTAGGAAGTTTCTAGGGCTCTGACATCCTAAATGAAAGAAAAAGACGTGCGATTATGAAGAATCGAAAGATTGTCACACGTAGCTCTAGACAAGCACGGACAATCTAAAAGGTACATGAATTGTCATGAAAAGATTCCCGAAATTTATAAAAGACAAATAAGGAACGAATTAAGTCCATCACCTTGAAAGCTAAGAAAGAGTCTAGTGATGATGAAACTTCAACATCCAGAAGCGATGACGAAGAATATGCTATGGTCGTAAGGAACTTTAAAAAGTTCTTTAAAAGAAAAGGTAAATTTGTTAGGCAACCAAGAGAAGAAAAGAAATCATTCTGACAAATATATGAGAAGAAAGGAAAGAGTGACCGCAAATGTTTTAGATGTGGTGATCCAAATCATCTCATTGGCGATTGTCCAAAGCCATCTCGCAACAAAGATCAAAAGGCCTTTATTGGAGGATATTGGAGCGATAGCGAGAATGACGCCGGAAGACAAAACCAACAAACGAAACATAGTCCCTCATGGCTCAATCGTCTAATGAGTAACTCTTGACTCTTCATTACTATAGTGATAATCATCTTCTCCATGATAATGATACTATGCACTGAATACGAAGCATATGTGAAATCAAGCTTAAAAATCATTAACAAAATAAAATTTTGAAAACTAAAAAGAGATCATTTAAAAAAGAAATTTTTAGAACTAAATGAGAAAATTAAGAAACATGAGAAAGTAAATTAAATTGAAAGTGCGTGCTAGTCATGTGATTGAACTTAAATCATAAAAAGCCAAACTAGAAGAAACTCAAGTTAAATATGTTAAATTGATAAAAGTGCTTAATACAGCTTAAGAATGGTTTAGAAAATCAAAAGTTCATCTAGTTGTAAAATAGGTCTAGGATTTGATAATAGTAAAGCATTAACTAGCGGAACTAAAATTATGAGTTTCGTTGGATCATCTGCTGAAAACGCGACGGACGGATCCACCAATATAGGGCATGGATCCACCATGCCTGGATCCGTGAGTCGCAACGACGACCAAAAAGGAACAAAACACGTTTTTTGTCCACCCTTGTCCTATAGATCGGATTTTGTTATTAATAGAAAGAAACTAATACATAATAGCATTGATATGTCAAAGAAACCGTTTTTAAAACCATCACTCAAAAGCGGTATAGGTTATGTCAAAACCGAGTCTAGATAAAAAACTCCTCCACCTAGGAGAAACATTTCTTCTCAACCAAGATACAACTCACCTCAATCAAGGAGAAACTCTAGACAACCAATTCATCAAAACTTCTATCCTATGAATCGGAACAACCAACAAAATCAAGGCTTTGTACATATGGGAAATTGTATCCCATTTCAATATCCCAATCAATTGCAACAAATGCAAGGGATGTACAACACTAACATTTTCGGACCCATGAGATATTGGGGACCAAATGCTTGATTTTTTTTCTTGAAATAGGTATGCTTGAGAACATGCTTGGAACCGGATGAGTGGATCAAAGATAGTGGTTGCTCCAAACATATGATCGGTAACAAGAATTTATTCTCTACCTACAAAGCATATGATGGTGGTAACATTATTTTTGGAAGTAACTTAAAAGGAAAGATCATAGGCAAAGGTACGATCTTTAATGACTCTCTCACCATAACTAAATGTAAAAACTCTAGATAACTTTAGCCTTTAACTTACTTAGTGGTTTGTCAAAATTTTGTTAACAATAAGTTTTCCAAGTAATTATTCACTGGATGAATGGTAGTGAAATAATTAAAGAAGGGTAAAAACAATAGGAAATGGAATTAGTAAAAATGGTCTATACTTAAATAAATTAGGAAATAAGTCTCAAGACAAATTATGTCTCGCCACGGTAGTGGATAATTCTACGTTATGGCATAGAAGACTTGGTCACGCTAATATGCGTTTAATTCAATCATTGTCATCTAAGGAACTAGTTAGAAACTTACCTAAGCTAAAATATGATAAACATTTTTGTGATGCTTGTAAAATTGGAAAGCAAGCACAATGCTAGTCATAAAGCAAAAAAATATGGTTTTCCACTAAAGAGATTTTAAGAACTATTACATATTGAATATGTTTGGTCCCATCGTTAAATATAAAAGTTATGGGAGGTAATTCCATACACCTTAGTTTGTATAGATGATTACTCAAAGTTAAAGCATGACTAGATTTCAAAGACTAAAAATGAACTTTGAGAATTTGAAATATTAAGTAGGAAAATCAAAACAACTTAACTAGGTAGTTCAATAATAGCAATTAGAATGGATCATTGGTCCAAGAATTTGATAATAGGTACAATTTGGAGTCCTATTGTGAGGCACAAGGCATTTCTCATAACCTTCTCAGCTCCACTTACTCACAATCAAATGGGTATAGAAATAAAGAATAGACATAACACTACAAGATATGTCTAGGACCATGCTTAATGAACAATCAATTCCACAAAATTTTTGGTGTAATGCCATTGATACGTCAACTTATATATCAAATAGAATATTAATTCGACCAATACTAGGAAAAACATTATGAAATATTTAGTGGTAGGAAACCCTCTTTAGAACATTTCAAAGTGTTTGAAAGCAAGTGCTTCATTTTAAATACTAAAGATTATTTAACCAAGTTTGACCCAAAGTCATACGAATGTGTTTTTCTAGGTATTCTCAAAATAGTAAAGCTTATGTAGCATTAAATAAACACTCTATGAAAGTTGAAGAATCACTCAACGTGACATTCAATGAAAGTCCTCCTACTAAATTATCACCATTGGTTGATGATGATGTTGGTGAAAAAGAAGCTATTAAAAGAAATACCAAAGTAGTAAATAATATTAATGAAGAAGATGAGTCAATAGAAGTTGACGAAATGGTTTAAACAATTAAGGATCCAAGAATCTCCACTAATCAAGTCATGAGGAAAATCTTAATCAAAGAACGATTAAGAACTCAAGCCCCAAATCATAGGCAAATTTCTTTTGTTTATATTACTACTATTGAACCAAAAAATATTACTTAGGCTTTAAAAGAGAAAGTTGGATTTGTACTATGCAAGAAGAACTAAATCAATTTGTACAAATATATTTTGAATTATCCTCTACCTATAAGTCAACCCATCCTGAAACAAAATTGGTCTTTAGAAATAAATTTAAGATAAAAACGAAATATTATCGCCGAAATAAGGCTAGAATTATGGCGACAAGTGGGGGAATATAAAATCAAGAAGAAGTATAAGATTAAGATGAAACAATGCTCTGGTATCTATATTAGATTCAATAGGAATACTCTAGCTATAGCTTAAGTCAAATGATTTTAAACTTTATCAAATGGATGTAAAAAGTGCTTTTCTAAACGGTTTTATAAATGAAGAGGTTTATGTTGCTCAACCTTCAGGGTTCATTGATTTCCAAAAACTAAACTATGTTTATACACATAAGAAAGCTTTATATGGTCTTAAGCAAGCTCCAAAAGCTTGGTATGATATACTAAAATCATTTTTGATAAAACATGAATATTCAATGGGAATGGTCGATAACACACTTTTTAATAAGAGATCAAAATCACACCTTGTCATTGTTCAAATATATGTTGACGACATTATATTTGGTTCCACGAGTCAAAACTTGTGTGATGATTTTGCAAAAATCATGCACTACGGATAATAGAGAAGAGTATGATGGGCGATTTAGTAACTTCTTCAAAGTTAATCAAATCAAACAAATAGAAGACGGAATATTTTTCAATCAATCCAAATACATCAAGGAGATGTTAAAGAAGTTCGGATTAGAAGATTCCAAACCAACCAAGACGCCGATGTCAACGAAGATCAAGCTCACTAAAGGCGATGAAGTCGACTTCGTAGATAGCTCTAAATATCGAAGGTAATATAGGTGTTCCTTACAATAACTGCTAGTAGGCCCTGATATATGTTTATGATTGCATATGTGCTTGTTTCCAATAAAATCCTAAGACTACCCATTCAAAATCCGTTAAGCGTAATATAGTTTTATTAAGGAACCTATTCACTTAAGATTATGGTAATCCAAAATGAACCGTAAAAAAACTATAGTTTATGCCGACTCCGCCACGTGGGCGATTAACGTTGAACGTAAAACACTATTGGCGTGTTGTACGATCATGGGAATGATGTTTTAACATCTGTGGTTCGCTAATAAACAAACGTACCCTTGCATCACTCCACGACCGAAAGCCGAATACATGTCTCCGCCTGTAAGCATGTCCCAACAAGCACTATGGATGAAACAAGCTCTCATCGACTACGACATACGCCTCAACGACGTTCTGATTATGTGCGACAATAAAGGCGCTATCGACTTAAGCAAAAACCCCGTACAACACTCTAGAACTAAACTTATAGAAATACGACACCACTTTCTACGCGATAATGTCCAAAAGGGCAATATCTATATCAAGAAAGTTGCATCGGAAGATAATATAGCCGATATATTTACTAAGCCTTTAAAACGTGAAGTATTTAATTATTTAAGATTTATGAATTTTAAGGAATGATTGGAACTTATCCATGGGAAGTGTTATCATCATCCCCCTTTCCAAATAAAAAAATCCATAAGCGGAACATTTAATGAAGTAATTAATCATTATTCAAAAGATGTTAATTCTCATTACAAGTTCCAATTACAAAACTTCCAATCGTGAACATAATCGAGATTAGAATTTTATTAGATTAAGAAGATATTAATAAAATGGCCATTTTCAAAATCTACATGTATGGTCAATACATGAAAATTATGAAATCGATTAAAAGGATGAAAGAACAATCATCAAATTGCAACTCACACTTGTGTTGATAATGTTTTGTTGAATCTAAATGTTCACAAATGATTGTGTTATTAGTAATGGTCAAACTTATGCTAAAAGATAACACACTCCTAGTAGGATCGACTACGTTGAAATTCCATCAGGAAATTCACGACAAGTTGCACGATTTGTTTAAAACTTGAACGTTGACTCCGAAAATTATATCACATACTCTTAATAGTATATATAACTTACTTCAATTGACAAAAACACAACACCATATCTCAATTTGCTCAAAAATCAACTCTGTCCATATTTTTAGACATTTGCGGACCACGGATCCACCATAGGGAGATCCGTGCGTTATTTTGGTGGATCCGTGTGTCACTGATCGCGGGTAAATAACTGATTTTGAACAAATTAGGACCACAACAAACATAAAATAAACACACACACGAACTAAAAACAAACTAAAACCTCTCAAGCATACATAACTCTTAACCGCAATATGGAGCAACTAATCTACAAGATCATCACGTAATCCTCAATCAATAACAACAATTTATAAGTGATAATTCATCTTATTTTCTTTATTGATTTCATATCCTAAGGGTTTGAATTTTAATCAATAATATAATTTTAGGGTTTTTGATTTTATTGTTATTTTTTACAATTAAAACTAAGATATAACAATTGTATAACACTTGAAAACTCAAAAGACATAATTGAAGTGATCGCCAAGATTGATTTTTGACAAAAAGCCAAGTATATTTTCACTTCTAGGATCTTTTCAAAACAAGTGTTAAATTACATTGTTTAATACAACACAACAAACATTTTCTTATTTTTTTTTAGACTCATGAATGCAAACACGAGATGCTTAACTCATAAGCATTGTTTCGTTCCATTCATTTAGAGCAATATCAACTTAGATTGTGCATCAAGGTTTGCTTATTATTATTATTACTATCACTGTTTTCATTTTGTTAAAGTCAAGCAAACCGCACACCCACATCAAATGAATATAAAGACTTTCACATCTTATTTTTCACTCATCAAATCACATTAAAATTATCTAGATATTGAATGTCATATGAAGACTTTGCTAGTCGAACCATTCATGAAGGAAGAGTCATTAATAAACACTTCAACCCTCAAGTCAATCTTGAAGAAATTTTCCTCAAAAATGGTTTTCAATCCTTCTACCACTTAGATGGAAATATTTACCCATAATTTCTTGTTGAACTCTGTCGTTCTTTTCAACTATATAAATTAAACAATAAGTGGTTTGTCTCGTTCAATATCTATGAAGAAAGATTCCTCTTTACTTTAAAAGAATTCGGATTCCTTCTAGATCTTCCTAACGAAGGACACTCCTTATATTGCAATGAATGGTCACTCACATCCATTCTAAATCATAATAACAACAAAACAAGTGATCCATTTCTTTAACCAAAAAATGGGTCATCCCACTCCACTCATCTTCCAACATAACCAAAAGAAAAGAATCAATGGAGAAAAATATGAAAATACATGACCCAAAAACCCTCTTACACTGAAAATTGTTCCTTATCTCAAAACCAACGAAAATTTGTATGAAGAGAACACATCCTCTGCCCAATGAAACCAAAAATACAAATTGTCCCGCGTGTGGAGGCATACATGCTGTTTTTGTATCACCACCTCTACTCCATCAATCCTGGCATATTACGTAGCAAAACAAATGCTTACACACTAAAACTCACGAAATGAGTCAATACATTATGTATACTTCTTTTCAAAGCTACCCGAATATTAAACTACTCGTTTCACTCCTCAAGAAAGTAAATAATTCATCACTTCTCAATCCTCAATGGACATGATGAGCAATTCTCTTCCAAGTGATGAAATCATTGAAGATAATCGAAGCGCCTTGCATGATCATCAGAATATGATCATTCCAATGAAACATCAAAAACAAATATGAATAATAAAGCTTTAAGATCTGTAACTAAACAACGTTATATTATTATGTGTAACATTAATAGTAGAGTGTCTCGTAGAATAGATTATTGAGTTTTAAATTGCACGCTTAACTTCATGGATGATATTTAGTAGATGATAATGATGCTTGCATGATGATTTATTTTCTTTAGGGGGCATAAATGCATGTTCTGGTCATTATTATGAAAACTTGCGACCTACGGATCCACCATATGGTAGATCCGTCTGTTATTTTGGTGGATCCGTGGCTCACCAGACCAGGCGCCAAAATTTGAATTTTATTGATTTTTAACTTTTTTATACATATCTTAAACATTGCTATATGATACTAAGAGGGATCATAAACCTTAGAATATAACACTTTTCCATATCGCCAAGAACCAGTATAACAATTCATTATCACCCTTTTTTCCTTTATAATCATCAACCCGAAACAAACCATTTGTTACACATTCACACATACAACCTAGCTAGTATCATTCTCCATGTGACTATACATCCAAAACCAATTCACCAAACTTCAAAAGAAAAACAGCAAGAATGAGTGTCAAGCATCCAAACTATGTCAATCTCACATCCTCAAGTGAGGAACAACCAAATGAGAGAACTTCCTCACCACCTCCTAGAAAGAAATCCCTTTTACCACCACAAGCTCCATTAAAATCCATCTCTAGCAAGAGGACAGACTACACCTCCTCGTCATCACCAAGTGAGTCTCCGAAACCAACTTATGTTTCACCTCCACCAAAACTTTATTTTGTCATTCTGATAAAACTTGAACCTCAAGAACTTCCTCCACCACAAATGTCACCAAATGATCCCTATGCTCAAACCATAGATAATTGGCCACCGGGGCCCTCTAATCTATCTCCACCACCACGTGTCTCACGACCACCTCTTGGTTTTCCAAATCTACCACCCGGATTTGAACCATTACCATCAACCTAACCTTTGTTTATTAACATTAACAACAACACACCTCTCCTCCAAAACAATGCACCTCTACTAGAAAACATCCACCATCCACCACCAAATCTTGGAAATTAAGATTTTCCCAATCCTCCTAACATTTTGGATTTTGTTCATCCAAATGACATGCCTCACCTCCACAACATGTTTTGTCAATGTTGTAGCACCATAAGGCATGAAATCCTAATGCTCTGAAACCGTGTCAACTACATGTTCTTATACATTCGACACCACCTTGGTCCTTCACCACACCCACCATACTTTCCGCATTAACCGCGTGCAAATCTCACTTTACCCCTCAGATTATATGGGAAAATGATATATCCCAAGATTTAGGACTTTGAATTATTTTCTCTATTTTGTTTGTTTATCATGAATGGCTTTAATGCCAAGTTTTATGTTTAAATCCCTTATAATAGATTAAGCATTATTTTATTTTTATTGGTGTTTGAAGATGTACAATAGGTATATTTGTACATTTGTGAATTGTAAAAAATAAATTTTGCTTGTCTAATAACTTGTATCTGTAGCAACGCATACCAAAGTCTCTGATTCCATGTGTGGCCCCAATCAAGGGGGAGCATCCACCAAGGGGGAGCACTAGCAATTAGTCTTTATTTTTACTTTGCATTCGTAATCAAGTCACTTATCATTCGTCAAAACAATACTTGCAAGACTTCCCCTCCATCTACATAACAACTTTTTTGCATTCGACAAAAAAAGGCGAAGATATGAGTAAACCTCATCGACTAATTACTTATTTAGTAACTTTAAATAAGCATGGTTAAAATTTGCATCATCAAAAAGGGGGAGATTGTTAATACAAAGTAAGCGCCAAGCAAAAAAATTATTTGTATTTAAACGATCTACATGTTTTGATAATAACAAATATAATATCATACTATGTAAAAGATACGTAAACACTTAATTAGTCAAAAAGTTTACTTAACGACGACTAAACACTTAAGGTATATATGACAATATTTAACATAGGTTTAATGATCAAAGAAAAATATTAACAATTGCAGTAAATGTTTTCTAATAAATGATTTAACCTAACACATGGATATCTAAAAGCTAGATATATTAATTCATATAAGGAAAAATAGGATTAAACCCAGAAGTGAAAACATCTTTTCATCTTGAAAATCTTTCTTTTTCATGTTAAGAAATAATTACTTCTAGAAGAATCTATAAAAAACTAGATCAAATAAGTACAAAACACTTTTTTTATATAGAATTAAGGTTAAACTCACTAAATGACAATTTTTGTCCCGGCTACTCCACCCAACTGATCCCCTAACTGCACTCACCATCCAGGGGATGGTGGATCCGTGGGTCGCACGTCTTGTTCCCCTGGGATAGGATTTGAAATTCAAATGGTTGCCTATAAATACCAACCTCACTCCTTCATTTCAAACAACTCTTGAAAAATATTTTTCTTATGCATATTACTTTATATTCTTTTGATCATTATACTTGCTACATAATCTATTACAAGTGATTACCTCATTCCACACTTTATGAAGAACACTTCAAGAAGATGTCAGAGCTTCAAGTGTTATTATTTTAGTAGTGTCATCACGTTTGAGATAATACAATCAACATGTATACTCGTGTTGTATCCACTGGCATCTTGTGTCTTGTGTAATCATAGTTGAATGATTGGTTAGTATTTTAGGCCTTAAAATACATAGTATGTTAGATTGGTTCTATCTTGAAGTAGAACTCGGTATTCAACTTTGTATCGAAAAAAGTGTAAGCGACGTTTTATGATTTTCTCCGCCTAAAGTGAGCTTTTTGACATAGTGAAGAGATCTCTCGAGTTGGGTACTCGAGGAGTGGAGTAGGGCGAAGAGGAGCTTCATAGCTGAACCATTATAAATCATCTTCTCTTTGGTTTAACATTACTCTCTTTACTTACTTATTTATTGCAATTATTTATTTACTTATTTCATCACTATCATATACGTATTTGTATATCTCTTAAATTCACATGAGTAAACAATCTAAGTTTTAATTTTTAAAATGGAAAACCTATTCAACCCTACCTCTAGTTTCCACAACTGGTATCAGAAACCAAGGTCACACAAGATCTTTAAAGTATATTGTACCTTAAAGCTTGAATTTATTTATCGATTCGGATAAATATCTAGAAGGACAATCTATGCAAAGACCACCACTTTTCAAAAGTGACGGTTTATATATTAGAAAAATAGATTAGAAACTTATATGAAATCAAAATATTTAGATCTTTGGCATATTAGATTAATGGTGATTTTCCACCGGTTGTCAAAAACATAACTACTAACGCTTTTGAAGTAGTTCCTTTTGAAAAACAAGATGATGGTTTCCAAATGAAATTTGCTAAAAATAATGAGACTAAAATGGTTCTTTATAATGCTTTACCTAAAAAGAAATACAAAAGAATTTTTATGTGTAAAATAACCAAATTTTTTTGCCAATCTTTGTTAATTACACATCAATGTAATAGACAAGTCAGGGATAATAAATTTGATCTTCTTGTTCAACAATATGAATAATTTACTATCCTTGAAGAACAATCCATTGATAGTGGTTTTGCTAGATTTAACACTATTATTACTAGTATTAAAGTACTTGATGACGATTTTTCTAGCAATAACTATGTTAGGAAGTTTCTTAGGGCTCTACATCCAAAATGCATATCACAGTTCACGGCGATTAAAGAATAGAAAGATTTGTCATCACTAGTTCTAGACGAGCTTATCAACAATCTCAAAGTACAAGAAGTAATCATGGAAAAGGGAAAGGGTCAAGTTCATTGCCGTAAAAGCTAAGAATTAGTCTAGTGATGATGAAAAATCGACATCCGGAAGTGACAATGAAGAAAATGTGATAACGCTCAAATCGAGTATGTTCTTGGGAGTGTTATTCATGAATTTAAGTTATTTGGCTAAATAAAGAGCTTTTATTACTAATATCATGCAAAGTAAAGTTTATGTGTTTATAGTTAGCCAACACGGAAGAAGACAAGAAAAGAAGAAGAAAACGTGAAGATAATCACTTTTGAAGACTTCTCGTCAAATGAAGGTTTGATATCAATTTTTGAGGCCCATTATAGCACAAGAACAAGTGTTTTATCCAAATATAAATTGTATAGGCCAACCAAACCCAAAAAGAAGCAAATAGAAGAAGACATCAACAAAAAACACAATTTTACGTTTTGGGGGGATGCTCCAGCTGCCCGGCGGGAGAAGCAACCTCAAAGGTTGGCTGGCTGAAGCCAACATGCCACCCGACTCGTAGTTTAGCCCCCTGGCTGGGCGAGTTTTTCAGTTACAAAGTTATCACTAATTGATGTGTTAATGACCAATAATGATGGAAGTTTGATCATTTCCCTCCATAACTACTATAGCTACATTTTCTTGCTCCCAAAGATGTTTCTAACCTATATAATAGACTTAGGGGTTCTTAGCCAAACACACCTTCTTCTAATCCTTGACAAAAGTTAAAGAAACCCCAAATACTCTCCCAAAAAGCTAGAACATCTCTGAGAATTCTAGGAGTGAGGCAAAAACATGGGTGAAGGTCTTGATTACTTGTTAACGTTTTAGAGTTGGCGATCGTGGTTGATTGGGGGAGTTTGAATTGCTTAAAATCCATTTTCTAAGTTATCTTGTGTAATCATTCGACTAGGTATAAACCTTATTATGAATTTGCAGAAGTTTACTTACTTTTATGTTATGAATGATATGATTGGATTGTGTTTTATGAGTATTGAAATGAGTATGGAGTAATTTTGTTATATTTGTTCAAAAATGATGTTGATTTGATTATGAAAGTTTGGTTATAATTGTATGCATGATTCATGTGTTGTCTTGTGGTTTGTTTAAATATAAAACTTGTCTAATTGATGTGTTGATGGAACTCAACCGGATTTATAGGCCGAAAGGATTTCCGGTTATGTTTTCATTCTCCCAAAATTAGTGCATGAATTAGTAAGAGTTTTGATGTTTGATATCCATCAAATTAACATATTAAAAAGGCTTGTTAT
>BQNB010119692.1:0-17991 GCA_026074375.1 Tanacetum coccineum
TATCTCTATAGTAGACACCATTGTGTTGTAATGATATCCATGAAGTTTCACCTCGTGATTCCGCCTTGGCGGGGTGTTTGCAGGGACAATGTGATGGGGCGAGCCCTGAATTGAGTTGTCCAGGGGTCATCATGAAAGGCTCGGGTCCTAAACTGATGCGTACAGGAGCCATTGACTGATGCATCTCATCGAATGTGACATGAATTGTTTCCATTAATCGACGAGTTCTCTTGTTGTAGATTCTATAGCCCTTCCTGCTAGGAGCTTTGGCTTGAAATTTTCCTAGATTTTCGCTATCATTCGTAGGATAGCACAGAGCACCAAATACTCGGAAGAATGTAAGATCAGGCTTCTTATCATGCACAAGCTCATAAGGGGTTTTGTTATGACGAGTATGAATTAGTGATCGGTTCTGGGTGTAACAAGCAGTGGCTACAGCTTCTGCCCATAGAAACATGGGAGCTTTCGAGAATATCATCATTGTACGTGCTGCTTCCACCAGTGTACGATTACGTCTTTCAACAACGCCGTTTTGTTGAGGAGTTCTCGGAACAGACTTTTGATGAAATATGCCAACACCTTCATAGTATTCAGACATAACTTGGTTGACGAATTCCGTTCCGTTATCTGTGCGGATGAATCTGACTGTTTTGTTGAGGCCAACCTGTATTTGCTTAAGAAAGTTGGTGACAAACTCTGGAGTTTCATCCTTTGACCTCAAGAACTTTACCCATGTGAATCTTGAATAGTCATCCACGATGACTAAGATGTATTTCTTCCCTTTAATACTCTGGACTCTCATTGGACCACACAGATCCATGTGAAGGGTATGAAGAACTTCCATATTTGTATTTTCAGATTTTGGCCGGTGGGAGAACTTCTTGCTTTTTCCAAGTTGACAGGCTGAGCAAAGATGATCCTTTTCAAACTTCAATCTAGGTAGACCTCTAACCAGATCTTTTCGAGCAAGATCATTTATCGTGCCGAAGTTTAAATGGTTTAAACGACGATGCCACAACCATGATTTGGACTTGGAAGCTTTGGACAGCAAGCATATCGGAGAAGACTTCATCATGTACAAATTGGTCTTCAAGATCAGAATCACAAAATTGCCCTACAGAGAATAGATTGTGTCCAAGTCCCTCCACGTAGTATACTCTTGAGATCACACTGTCACCCATAACATAATCTCCATAACCCATGATAGCTCCTAAGTGATCATTCCCGAATCTGACTGACCCGATGAACTTTTCCACAAAATTCATGAGCTTTGAACGATTCCCCGTCATATGTTTTGAACAGCCTGAGTCCAGATACCAAAGCATGACCTGTACGACCTGCATTTGAAAACAGTCGAGTTTGGAGAGTTTGGAATTTCGGTTCCCCAATTTTTGTTGGGGTCCTGTTGGTTAGCATATAGAGTAGAACATTTCACAGAAAGCTTAGTTAAATGGCACATTTCGCCTAAGGCAAATTTCTTTCCTGTGGGTCTCCATTGAGAACCACAATCAAGTTTTCCTAAGGTGAGTTTCTTTCCTGTGGGTCTCCATTGATAACCAATATCTGCAAATAGTTTTCCCGTAGCTTTCCAAACCCGCTTGGTCTTGTACAAACTGTTATCAGACAGTCTGCCTTTTGGTTTCCAGATCTGCTTCCCTTTATTCAAGACAGTTTTAACAGTGGAGGTAGCATTCACAGAATTCAAAATATTAACAACACACATTCCATGACTTGCAGAGTTTACACATTTGTTACAAGTTTTGCACACAGATTCAGAATTCGAATTAATTACAACACGCTTAGAGCTAATGCTAGAATCAACCCGATTCACTTTTGTCCAAACTGACTTATTTGTCCTAAGGCGTACTTCTACTTCCTTCTTATTCTCCTTCTTAGCAGGCAGGATCCTATTTTTCTTTGTATTGCTTCTAGGCTTTGATCCGCTTGCTTCAGTGGAATCGTTTACTCCTATAGAGGGAATCACAGGGATATTAGTTTGTTGAACTCTCTGGTGCACTTTGTGTTTCTGTGTGTTGCTAGATGAAGTTCCTGGTTTATCACTAAACGTAACTTGCTTTTTCCTAGTTATCTCAGCTAACTCACGCGTATCCTCTGAGTCATGTATGACAGTGGGTGTATGATTGGTAGTGACAACTACATGACCATTATACAGAGCAGACTGAGCTTGCTTTGCACGAGCGAGACATACGGGATTTTTGTAGCCTATTGCTACCTTGTGCTTTTCAATTTTTTTTTTTTTGAACTATGTACAAAGGATACACGAAGGCATTTGGTTTACTCAACATGTGAACTGTTTGAACAGACTGATCCTATTTGTATAATCTATCTTCAATCTTATCTTTTAGCTTCTTTAAGTCCAAAAACTCTTCAAGGAATTTGTCTTCTTTTTGTTTAAAATCCTTTTTCAAAATGATTACTTCTTCTGTCTTTGACTTATAATGGTCAACGGTAGAACTAAGTAGTATTTGTGCTGAATGAAGTTCTGATTTTAAAGAAGTTTCCTTTCTGTTTCGGTCTGAGATAATTATTCTCATTTGTTCATCAATTTTTCGTTCTCTATCAGTTAATTCAAACTTTGCCCGTTTTTCATATTCCCCGACCAGTTCCTTATATCTAGCAAGTTCAGAGGTCACTGAATCATTAATTATCATGTCTGGTTTATTTGCTAATCTACTTTGTACTCCCTGTTCATGCATTTCATCGAGAATTGACATCAATGCATCATTTCGCACAGAAGATACATTTCTTTGAACAACATGATCTTCGTTGTCTTCCACATACTGATCATACGGAATAATATTACTATTACTCGTATAGTCAGCATCAGAGTCAACAACGTAGTTGTGTTGTTCATCGGTTTGCATCTCGTGTACTTCATGATACTCATCTAAATGATTTACAAAGGTATCATGATCTTGTACCTCAGAAGGAGTATTTGAGTCATATGATGTCCCGGCTTCATCGTAGATTCGATCTTCCGATGTGAGATTTGTCATGAACATGGTCTGTGTGGTGGGACCCTCGTCAACATCAGAGTCGAATGCATCACATTCATCAGCTTCAAAGACATGGTCCACATTGAGTGCCAAATCATTCTCGGGTGAATCATCCACATCATCATCAACGTTGGTAACCTGTTCTCCTGCAAGAAACAACGACTGTTCTTCATCCAGTACTGCACCACTCTCCTGGGCTTGCATTAGTAGCATCTTGTCCTTGAAGTAGTCTGAATCTTGAAGTCGCTTTGGCCTTGGACATTCTCGTGCTATGTGCCCTAGTCCGTTACAGTTGTAGCACTTGATGGGTTTCGCTTGACCAGGATTAATAATGCCTCCTCTGTTCTGACCTCCTACATTCCCAGCTACACCATTTCCTCTTGCATTGTTTCTCTGAAATGGTCTTCCTTGATTATTCGCATTGTATCTTCCACGGACATCTTGAACCACAACTTTCCCGTCTTGAACCATAGCTTTGTTCCTTGCATTAGACGACGCTCTAAGTTGATTGTTTGTTTGAGGAAGATGTGATTTGTACGATTGAGTGAGGAGGGCAAGTGAGTTGGATAAACTTTCAATCAAGTTTTCTGTTGAAGAACTTCCTGAGTCCATTTGAAAGTTGTCAGAAGGATATGGTTCTGTTGAGGATTGAGGAGACTTGGATGATTGTGTTGGATACTGCTGAACTGAGGCGTCCGACACTAGTGCCAAAGGATCATTATTTGGTTGACTGAACCTTTCCATCATAATTCTGTTCTCATTAGCATGCACCTCATGTTGCTTTAAGTAGGCATACAACTGATCAAAGTTTGACTCTTTCAAACCTCTGTTAAGTTTGACTTCAGTTATGAATCTACTCCACTCAGGTAACATGTTGTTCACAAACTTTGAGTTAAGCTGCATCCTGGGCATGGTCATCTTGATGTTTCTCATGTCATTAATGAGCTTCGTAAACCTAACGTAGTATCCTTGAATGGTTTCTCCTTTGATTTGACGGAAGTGTTCAAATTCATCGTATAACTGAGATTCCCTGTCATCCTTTGTTAACTCAGAACCTTCCAGAATCATCTTCACGTTTTCCCAAATGTCTTTGGCGTCAGTATAGTGATTGATGAGTGAGTAGATGTCCTTTGGTATACCTTGAAGTAGGATATTGGTTGCACGAATGTCAGCTTTATACCTTTCCTTTTCTTCAGCTGAAAGGTCGTTAAGGACTCTAGCACGTACTGGACCTTGTTGAACTGCACCCTCAGTTCCTCCAGCAATAACATCTGAGACCGTTCCCATATGAAATGGTCCTTCTTTGATGGACTTCATAATATTCTCTCCATTATCCTTTCCTAGACAGTACAGACGTATACGTTGTTGCCAAGATTCAAAGTCTGTTCTATCAAGCATTGGTGGGCGTGTATCAGAACCGGCACACTGGATGTCTTCTTGCATACTAGACATCTTGTATTATTATGATATGATATGTTTTGATCGATCAATGATTAGTGAGGTGTAGTTTAAAAAGTGGCGAGTTATAATGTGTGACGTGTTTTTGTTTAGTGATATTGAAATCCCAGAGTTTGAAGTGTTTTCAAATTTTGAGGGCAGAAGCCAACTCGGCCGCCAAAGCTATCAAAACCGCTGCAAAGAAGTAAGCAACCCGCCGGTGGGAATATTAAGGCAACTCGCGAACACAACTCGCTGCCAAGCACCCCGCCGCGAAGAAGTTAACAACCCGCCGCGAAGAATAGTTTGATCAAACAACCGCCGTAGAGTTTTCAAACCGCCAGAGTTTCCCTTAAGGATTAGTTATTAAACAATAACCACCGGCTGACCACCTTGTCCAACTCGCTGTTAAGCCAAACCGCTAGAGTATAAACAACTCGCCTCTTTGACAACTCGCTCGCCTATACCAACCCTCAGTAAGCTAACCGCTGCTTAGGAACAACATCGCCGCATTAGCAACAGCGCCACTCAAGTGCAACCCGCTGTGTGCAGAGAGTTGTAACCTACTAAATAAAATACTATTTTCAACACAAACCAGCCGTGAAGAAATTCTGGCAACTCTCCACGAAGAACAACGACGTTTTTTTTCCCACAAAATCACCTATAAATCACGCCTTTGGTTGAACGATTTTTGCTAATTTCGATTGCGCAACACAAAACCACAAGGTAAAAGCAACTAGAAACTCCCAAACTACATCATTACACACAACAAAATTTCCTGAAATCTTAAAAAAAACGAGCTAAACCTTCTATGGCAAACTTTTTTTCCGAGCTAAATCAAGCACAAATTCGCACATACACACATCTAATCATCACCCATAAGCTCTGATCACCAATAGTGTATCGTCTTCAACATAACACGGTTCGATTCTTTGGCTCGGGCTAGTTTTATAGAGAGAGCAACACTAGAGAGAGAAATAGTTTAGAGAGAGTAAAGTTTTCTTGTAAATGATTATTTTACTAGCTTATCTCTTCCAAAGTTGGAAGAGACTATATATAGAACTTACAATATACCGGGTATTTGAACCCGACTTAAACCGAAAAACGTACTATAAACTATTAAACTACGAGCTATATAAAACAGTAAAATACACGGGGTGACCGAGTCTTTTTCTAATATCCAACATATTCATCACAAAAAATAAACTTGGTTTATTAATGCAAAATTACTAGACCTTTATAAAAGGTTTCATGCAACAACCATGGGATAGATGTAATTCTGTGGTGCTTAATTTGGATTCTTTGGATGCGTGTCACAAGATGTTTTATGTGTCAATGTTTTCCTAAGAAATGCTAAAGTTGTTTGGGATGAATTAGAGGAAACATATAGTAAGCAGGATGCCTCCTGTTATTTTTAATATTTACTATAAGAATAATATTCTTTGACTCAATCTGGTTCACCTTTGTCTGAATATATCACAAGTATTCAATCCTTATGAGGCAATATGACTCCCTTGTCAACTTTCCTGACTGCATTTGTGAAAATTCAGACAAGTTGAAGGAACATAATCAACTACTTAAGCTCATGCAGTTCCTTATGGGTCTTGATGAGATTTATGTTCCCATTAGAAGCTTAATTCTTACCATAGATCCTATCCCTGATGTAAAGGGGCCTTTGCTACCGTGTCAAGAGATGAGTCCCACAGAGGATCATCATCTCATTCTGCCCCTAAGACTGGAAACTCTACTTTTGTTGCTAGACCAAACATCAGAAATAATAATTGGAACAATAAGAACAATAATAATCAGTCTAGAAGGTTAAACAAGCATAAATAACCAATACTCATATGCAATATGAATGGACATATAACAACACTGCTGATAGTGCATTGAATTAGTTGGATATCCTCACCAAATTTTAAGAAAACAATAACAGTGGTTTTAATAAGGGTGCTTCTAGTAGTAATTCTGTTTCAGGAAGTAAGGACCAATCAACTAGTAACTCTTTCACTGATGATCAATTTAAGAAGTTATAAATTGTGTGATTAGATTTTGTTCTTCAAGGTTTTTTAATCATAATTCTAACATAAGGTCATATAAGCTATATATTAGATGGATCATTGATTTTGGAGCTAGTCAAGTTTTGAATATGTTTAATGTGGTTGAAGTTTCTAAAATTAACATAACAGTTGGTCATCTAAATGGTACTAAGGCTATGGCCACCCATATGGGTAGTCTTATGCTAACTGACCAAATTGTTATTCATGATGTGTTAGTGGCGCCAGGATATGAAGTTAGTCTTCTATCAGTGCATAAACCAAGTAAAGATAATAAGTAAAGAGTGATATTTGATGAAAATACTTGTGTTATTCAGGATTCTATTCAAAGGACCCAAGTGGGGACTGGTAGTGAAAGTAATAGGTTGTATTTTTTAAATACAAGTAAAAGAATTGTTAATAATAATATTGAAGTATGCTGTTTGTCTAAATTTATTTAGCATAACAGACTTGGTCATCCTGCTGACCAAGTTATGAACATTTTAAAAACTAAACTAGATTTTAAAAAAGATAATGTTGATAATATTTGTGATGTTTGCCATAAGGCTAAACAAACCAGGGATCCATTTCCTTTAAGTGAGCATAAATCCAAGGTTCTTGGACAACTTGTTTACCTATATGTGTGGGGTCCTTAGAAGGTTCAAAGTAAAGAGGGTTATAAGTATTTTTTAACTGTTGTGGATGATTTTACTAGAGTTGTTTGGGTTTTTCTATTAAAGGGGAAAGATGAAGTATTCCATCATATTGTGACCTTTTTTAATTTGGTTAAAAATTAGTTTTATAAAACAATAAAAGTTTTTAGAAGTGATAATGGTACTGAGTTTAATAATCAAAATATGGATAGATTTTGTAAATAAAAAGGTATACTTCCTCAGACTTCTTTTCATATACCCCCTCACAAAATGGTATTGCTGAGAGGAAACATAGGCATTTGTTAAATGTAGGTAGAAAGCCCTCATGTTTCAGGAGATACCAAAGAACATGTGGATTTGAAGTGTATTTTTAACAGCTGTTTATTCTGATTAATAGGTTACCCTAGCTCTTCTTGTCTGGGAAAGTCCACCAAAATAACTAGTGTTTTAAAATAGAACCAAATCTCTCCCATTTAAAAACCTTGGTTTGTCCTCTGTTTTATCAAACTTTGCTAATGACTCTGACAAATTCTCATCTAGGTCTGAAAAGTGTGTGTTTATTGGTTACTCAAATGATAAGAAAGGATATAAGCTTTTTAGTCTTTAAAGTAAAAAGGTTTTTTTATTCTAGGGATGTGAAGTTTTATGAAACAATGTTTCCTTTTAAGAATAATAAAGAATGTAAGGAATATCTAATGGTTTTTGAAAATAAAAATAGTCTTAATTTTTTCAATTGTGATGAGAATGAGTCTAGGTCAAGTGAACCCTATGATGATAGGAGAGATAAGAAGCCTGAAATTTGTGAAGGCACGGACCATATGTCATCTGAAGGTACTGAAAATACTGGGAACACTAGAAGGGGTGAGGGGAAGCATCCTGATGACAATGAACCAGCAGAAGCAATCAGTGACATAAAGGAAAGTGCAACACTTGTAGAAAATGATAAAGAATCTGAGGGTGATGACAGTTTTTATCAGGAGTTTAATGAAATGTTTAAAATTCCAAATATGGTTCCAGACAGTCAGAGGTTTGGGAAGGGTTAAATCTAAGAAGGTCTTCTAGAAGACAATAAGCCTAAAAAGTTTTGTGACAAAAAAAATTTATTAAAAAGGTTTGATTCTAAGGTCAAATATATTATTGACAAACATGTGAATTATTCCAATCTAAGTGTAGAAAATTTTAATTTTTCTACTAGCCTGAACAAAATTGTAGAACCTAAGACTTTTGATGAAGCATTTCAAAAGAAATTATGGGTTGGAATAAAAGCTAGAACTTTAGAAAATGAAAGCTTTAAATAGGAATGGGACTTGGATAATAACTGAGTTACCAGTTGGAAGAAAGTCAATTGGTAACAAATGGGTTTAGAAAGTTAAGTACAAGTCAACAAGTGTGAGATGAAGAAAGGTTTTAAAGGCAAAGGTTAGTTACCCAAAGGGTATAATCAAAAATAGGGATTGAACTATGATGAGACATTTTCACCAGTTGTTAAGATTGTTACTGTTAGATGCATTTTGTCTTTAGCTATTTTTAATGGTTGGTCTGTGTATCAACTTGATGTTAACAATGCGTTTTTATATGGTGATCTGGAAGAAGATGTATACATGTCTTTGCCCGAGGGTTATTTTTCTAAAGATGATAAAAGGGTTTTCAAATTGGTAAAGTCTTTATATGGTTTAAAGGCACCAAGAAAATGGAATGAGAAACTTACATCTGTTTTACTTGAAAATGTTTGACAAAGTAAAAGTGAGTTTTTTCTTTATTTACCAAAAGTAAAATGGAATAATCATTGTGTACTTATATATGTTGATGGACATTGTTATACAGTAACAATAAAGAATGAAATAATAAATTAAAGTTTTTTTTTGATTTCAAATTCATGATAAAAGATTTGGGTAAACTGAAGTACTTCTTGGGTATTGAAGTATTGGAGTTTAATGATAGTTTAGTTTTAACTCAAAGGAAATACTGTTTAGAGTTGTTAACAGAGTTTGGTATGTTAGCTTGTAAGCCTTATGGTACTCCTATTGAGTCTAAAGAAGGTGTGGTAAAACTTTCTAAAGGGAAAGTTACTAATACTGATTATCCTTTAACAGAGATAAACAATTATAAAAAACTTGTTGGAAAATTGATCTATTTGACACATACCAAGCCTGATATAAGCTATGTTGTTCATGTTCTTAGTCAGTTTATGCATGCACCTTTATAGTCACCTTTAAAACTTGCATTCAGGGTTTTAAGATATCTTAAAGTTGCTCCAGGAAAAGGAATTTCCTTTAATAAAGGAAATGATTTAAATCTTAGGGTGCATGTAGATTCTGACTGAGCTAAGTGTAAAGTAAAAAAGGAAGTCTGTTACTGGATATGCTATATTTATGGGAAAAAGTCTTGTATCCTGGAAAAGTAAGAAACAATCTATGCTCTCTAAGTCTTCTGCTGAGGCGGAGTATAGAGCTATGAATAGTGTAACCTGTGAGGTTATGTGGATACTAAAAATTTTGGCTGAGATAAATGTTAAAACATCTCTCCCTGTTCCATTACATTGTGATAATATTTCAGCTATTCAAATTGCCGTAAATCCTGTCTTTCATGAGAGGACAAAGCATTTTGAAATATTTTTCTTAAGAGAAAAAGTGGCAAGTGGAATTGTTAAAACTGTAAAGATCAAATCAGCTGATAATACAATTGATATTTTTACAAAAGGATTTAGTGTGGTCGATCACAATAAGTTTTGTGAGAATCTAGGATTGAAAGATTTGTACATGATTGGTTTAAGGGGGGAATATTGAGAATACTAATCCAAATCCTGTACTAAGGACTGAAGGTGAAAGTAAGTCAAAGTTTAAAGGGTAAGTAAGGTAAGTTTTATTATAACTTTGTGGTTTGTTTGCATTATGTTTATAATTGTAGGGTTGTAATTGAGCTTATTGGAAAGTCTAAGGAGCTAAAAGATATTATGTGGAGGGCTAAACTGGAACATCTGGACCTATATAAAGAATAGTGCAGCTCATTATTTATTATCTTTTCATATAATCGTTTTAGGGTTTTCTCTAGTTTGCTTTGTAAATCTTCTCATCTCTGTTGATATTTAAAGATCATTGTTAGGTTTGTTACTTTGTAATTGTACTAAACTCAAAACCAGTTAACACAGTTGAAGTGTTAGGCTGATGTTGTGAATAAAATAAGTGGGGAGGTTGGTTGAATTCAATAAATCTGTTGTTCTTGATCTTTATATAAATTTTCACACATTGACCCCATATGAGCAATCCAACACAAAAACGACGCAAGCCATCTGCCAAATTATGCTTATGTAAACAAACCCAACGAAGTAGAAAATCAACATAATATGGAACACAACAACACCAAATGTGTTTGTCAGGGAAAATGGGCCATGTAGAAAACTAATATTAAAGATTGCATAGCATGTTTGATTGATTAAGAAACGTACAAAACGCAACACAAGAAAGTGATGATCAGTCTCTTCCAGACCTTTGGGACAACACTAAAGACATTAGTAAATGTAAGATTACGTGAAGCATAAATGTTAGTAGTCGTGTAGACAACTGCAGAAGTAGAGAGTAGCGAAAAGGAGATGAGAAAGGTGAAGTAGGTGGCTTTCAGTAGCCAATATGTGATCCATTCAGATCTTAAGGCATCAATAAGTTTGTTGTAACGCAGGGTTCCTGGACGAGTTATGTGTTTTTGAAAATCTGTGTGCATTATTTTTCTCGAAATTAGATTTGAGACTTCCATGTAAACTAGAAAGGTAAAAGCTAAAGGGAGAATGAAGGTGAGGGTGATTTGAGTGAAGATTATGATTGTTTTAAATGTTTCTTTGTAGATGCCAAAAAGGCCTAAGAATTGCAGTTCTTCTTGTGGTTTGTCCATGTTGGTTAAATTCTTGAATGGGAATATGAAAATGAAGAGTAATTTTGGGTTCAAATTTATGGAATATAAACCCTGCTAAGGTTATTTTTGTTTTTATTAATAAAAACTATGAAGTATTTTTTGTGCTACAAAAAATATGTAGTATTCATAGGTAAAGATGTTGGAAAGCCATGTTTTGTTTTGCTTTCCTTGTTTACCTATTATCTAAGAGAATACAAATGCCTGCAAGTGTATTATTATTAACTTTGTAATTATTTATTGATCTTATTCATCAATGCAAGTAAAAATATCATAAAAGATGTTTTCACTTGTTTTTTTACGCATAAAGTTTTGTTGTTGAATTAAAAATCAAACTAAAGACTACAAAAATACTTCTGATTATTTCGATCATTTAATGATCATATATCAGTTTATGTTACGTCTACAATATCTTATTATTGCATAGTTTTTAAAATTGTTTTATTTCAAATGAAACAAAACACGTTATAAAACACACTATAGTTTAAATATTTGTAAATTTTACTGTTATTTATGTTCGTAATCGATTGTCCATTCATTATGTTCCGTTACAGTGTCTTAATGAACGGACATAAACGAACATGAACAATATTATTTCTTAATAAACGAACATGAACAAGAAAATTCTTTCGGCCAAAGGATCGTGTTCGTTTACTTGTCCGGTTATAATTAAATGAACGAACATGAACAAGGCTCCGTCCGTGTTCGTCCTGTTCGTTTACAGTCCTAGGTCTAGTGGTATATGTGTTCCTGATGTGTTATAAAAGCTTTAAATTTATAATTCTAGTTTTATCTGATTTCCAACTAACACACGGGTAAAGTATAAACCCTCGTTTATAGTATAGGTTTAGGGTAAGACCAGGTCGTTCTACGGGATTGGTTATTTTTAGAAAGGGTCGATTATATTACGAAAGGGCTATCTAATATAATGTCACAATCTAAAGATAATGATTCAAATTCAAGATATAAAATGATGCTTGTTTAGGGGATGAGAACAAATATAGATAAACTTGGATGGATAATGGGTTCAAGAATTAAAGTATAATCGATTAAAGAAACGGTTAGTTTACTAAAATGATTGTCAATTTATTATAATTAAAAAAAAAATACCCCCTTTTATTTATTTTATTTTTTTCGAACCTTACTTTTGATTACAAAAAATGCTTAATTTGATTCATGTTGGAAAATAAGAAATACCTTTTATAACCAAGTTACTTAGACATGATGTTAAGTGTTTAAACCTTTTATCCTCGGTTAATGATCATTTTATTAGCCAATCCTCACAAGGCTAAAATCAAGTTTGTCAAAGACAAACAACAAGAAATCAAACATATAACCGAGTCATTTCGACCTATAATCCGAAGTAGTATGATGACAAATGATGATTAATAATCGAGTATACAAATATCAAGTTCATATTGAAATAACTTCCAAAAATTCAAATAAGTTTTCCAATTTAGCGATACCATAAAATATCCCATCATAAATCCCCCAAACAAACATATTTAAACTACGACCATTAATTCCATAGATTCAAACACATAAAAGCTTGAGTAGATTCAAAAACAAAACATTTAAAGGAGAGAAACAAGTTTATATAGAAACCGATCCCAATACGCAACAGTATATATTAATATTTTGAAAAGTATACCTTCTTCTCAATAGTTATATGATTATAACATACCCTGGAAATATTCAAACTACCAAAGACTATAAAACAACTCCCTTATGCACAAACCCTTCTCAGAGATCAATAGTTACCTCTTTTTGATTATAGACCATTGCGAATGTTAGAGAAGAACCAAGGTGATTTTTTCAACCAATTCCACACGAACTAATTTCGCTTAACTATTAAAAAGATAAAGAGCAAATTGGATTGAGAAGTTGATTGAATTGGATTGAAAGAGTGCTATCAAATTTCGTCCATCTCGATTTATATTTGAAGCGCTGAGACTTCAGTTGTCTAGTTGAAGTGGCAAGCCCAAGTTGCACAGATAAATTGTCTTACATAAATGATTTAGAGTAAACTTACAATGTTCCAGTCTGGCGACCGCACTTTGAGAAATTGTGCGCCTGCACATTGGTGTATAAAAAATTTGCATTTACTTCGGCCTATGAAGTACACGCCGCACAATAAGAATTGTGTGCCGCACTTTTTGCCTCGTTCAAATAATTCCTCTTTAGATTCTCTTCTTATATTCTACTTATAACGACCGTTATTAGCATTTAATAGAATTTTCTTTTGCACGTTAAGTCCTTTTCTCATTCTTGGTCCAGAAATGAATACTGCAAGCAACAAACAAAAACCAACACCAAACTTTGCAATATTTCATGAGTTAACGTATAATCTTTCTATAATTTTTTCGAGGATATTTTATGTATATTTGAGCTTATCAAATCCCTCATACATAGCTTAATTGGCTATGCCCTCAAACAAATCAAAGCGAAAGTATTTCGTTTTAACAAAACAAATTAATGATCACAAGCAAAGATAACGCGACAAAGCAAATCACGAATTTTTATAGATAAGATTCTTTTCACACTCGCTCAATTTAGTAAAATGGATAGTAAACGAAAGTCACTTATACGCGCAGTCATGAAATGTTCAAAATTAACCATTGGCTGTACAAAAACTAACTGTCAATCACCGATCAAGGGCTAAGCACCAAACATAAATATTAAAAGAGGTAATTTATTTAGTGATATTATTTATTATTTATTGAAAAAGGGTTTGTAATAAAATTATAATTCACCTTATCCGTAATGTAACCAACTATTTTTTCATATCATTTTTTTACCGATGGCTTTATTTTTGCCTTATTTTACTTTATCTTAGGGGAAACTTGCTTTCCCCCCATACTTAGGATAAACACACTACTTCAAGCGAACTTAGAGGTTTGTAACCTTTGCACTTCATTTAAACATCAATACCAACATTTACGTTCTTCAATTCGTACGGATAAAATTTCAGATAATTTTATTAAAAACATTTTTGAACAAAATTATATTACTATATTTTATATTTTTTATACCTCTATAATCTAATAAAAAGTTTATAACACGCAAACGCGTTGCCCTACTATCTAGCGGTCCCTCATAAAGATTCTCAAGCACCAGTTCCTAGAATTAACAAATCAACTGGCACACCCATATAATTTTAAAATCGATAACAATGTTCCAGAAAAGGCTTAAAAACTACATATACCCAGCCGTAACTATGGATGAGATATTTGCAATTGCTCACTCCTTAACTCGAAAAAGCTAAAGATAAAAATCATCTTAGGTATCAAAGATGGATACCTGAATTCTTAAAATCTAATCCTCACTTCTTTTTTTCTGGGTGGTATAAATATGCAAGTAATGTTATCAATCCAGAGTCAGATTGCTTATACGTGATCAATAAAATGTTATTTTCAAAAGATTTTCTTTTAACTCTTTTTAACTTTAACCTTTCTAGTTTATCTCCCCCATCCCATACTTAATATGAGCATTGTCCTCAATGTGAAAATATTATAGAGAAATATAAAATGGAAAAGTAAAATAGTACTTTTCAATTGTGATTGATATTATGAAACTTTGGTTCACGTCATTTCGTCTTGCGTCCTTCTTTTTATTCGTTTTCTTTCCTGTTACAAATATAAATATCGCGCACTCAAATAATAATAATCCTAATTAATTATTAATAGAAAGTATGATAATATTGTTTTAATGCCAACAAAGGCATTTTACACACCATAATATTAATAATTATTATTTTAGAGAATTTTTTTGGGAACACAAGTGACCCAGAACTTTTGGTCACATAACCAACGTGTGTCGTCTCGACACTACTCATCATCATCCTGTTGCTGCTGCTGATACTACGTTGGATACTGTGGTAGCGGAGGTGGGTACTGCTGATAATACTAGTCATACTGTGGTTGAGCATACCCAGGTAGGTTGTAGGCTCCTTGTAGTGGAACACTATAAACCCCAGCCATGTGCTCAAACACTTCTTAGTACCTGTCCTAGTGATATGACTTCATATACTCCATCCGCTCTATCGCCTCTTGGCGTATCTCCATCCTACCCATCCTATCATACAAATCCTGCATAGATGCTCTTGGAGATCTAGGAATACCAACTCTAGGTATACCCGGCTATGGATCCTCAGGAATAAGCTTACCCCCAGAGTTGATCAAATCTCTAAGTGTAATCGTATCCAAATCTCTACAATAAATCAGAGCACTTAAACTCTTCACCACATCCTCTGTCAACTCCCTGCACTTCCTAGCAATATTTGAGATAAACTATCCACAGTAAATTTGACTTTCTTTCTGAGTGCCAGCTCCTTTTCTCTTCATCCATCTTGCAATTACCCAAGATACATTCGCATACCCATTCTGGTATCTAGCATCAAACATACTCAAGAGCCACAAATCATTCTTCTAAACCTTGTCAAACCTAGTCGTCCTTTGACATAAACCATAAGTAATCATCTTGTGAATCACCCTTAAAATTGGGTTCCTGATAGTAGAAGTATGAGTCCTAGATAAACCAAGGTATTCCTCACGACTAATGCTTAACCAATAATCTTGAGCATTAAAATGCTCATCACTACGCAAACCTCCTTCAAAGTAAACATTAAAACCTTCCTCCTCAAGCTCAACCGCTTGATATAGTCCCAACCTTCGAGCAAATTCCAACAAGGTTAAACTATGAGCATGTCCACCAAGTCTAAACTTGATGATCTTCTTGGTTTGTAACTCATCATAAGCACAAACTTCGTCAAATTCATAAGTTGAATAAAACTCGTGGTAAAGTTATGCATAAATTGGTTCATTGATATTAAAAGCTCTAATCCAAGCCATCAAAGTAAATATCTCTTCATCCGATCTAGCTTTACGCAACCTAATTCTTAACATGTCATCAATTTCTCCATCACAACCCATTCAGTTTAGTACATCCCAGTTCACGAAACAAGGCGAGTAAATGTGTCTTGGAAGCAATTAGGCCAATCTAGTGTTGTACCTAGACTTTGCATCTCTGTTACATCCTTCCCATAGCAAGAACTCATGGTGAACTTGTGGAAGCAATACCTCTTCCACTGTTTTGTGTTGTCTTGGGCATTTGGATCGTGATGATTCGGCTTCTCCGTCGTATGTTCTTGAAGTCTACACATCAAAAACAATAAACAATAAAATTATAGTTATGTTATAAATCATTTAGCATGATTGGTGAGAGTTTTTATGGTTTTTGAAACATTCTGTAATTTTTTGATATAAAAAGTGTGGCGCAATTCCCTAAAGTGTGGCGTACTTTCTGGGAAAAGGGGGCAAAGTGTGGCGGTTTTGGGGCAAAATCGGCGTACTTTCCGGGCTGAAAAAGAATAATTTCGATTTTTTATGATTTTTCAATAATTAATTTTAAATATAAATTCATAATATGAACAGTGCACTTTCAGATTTAATCAATACAAGCAAACTTTTTAATATCATAATTCTATGGGTTAATTGTTCATACCAAACATGGATTTAATTTTTCCTAATCTAATTATTATAAACCCTAATGGACAAGAAATTTAAACAAATTGATAATAAACAAGTTAAGAATGATATTAACATACCCTATGCATGATTAAAATCTTGCTAGATTGATCTTTAAAACTTTTTCATTGTTTTTGTGAGAACCCCGGCGGTTTTGGTGAGTGTGTGTTTATATAATGATTTAGAATCGTGTTTGGTTTTTTTATTCTATGAAACTGCTCAAAGTGAGACGTAGTATCCTAGAAGTGCGGCAGCTTTCCCAGAAGTGGCGGCGCAGGCGCACTTCCCAGAAGTGCGGCGTACTTTTCCTTTTTTTTTAATTTTATATATTATATATATAGATTACACAAAACTTGTTTTGCAAACTTCATAATTTAAACATAATTTCAATCCATCATATTAACTTAATATTAATATTCATCGGACTAATGTCCGTACATCAAATGTAATCCCTTATGGATTTATACAAATGATTTTATTTAGGACTCAACAGAAAAGTAAAAATAGTTATAGGAGTACATAGGTTTCCTCCTTTATTCCAACTTGGTCTGACTTTTTACTCCACAAACCAATTGGGTGACATGATGTCACTCAACTTATGATACTTTGACAACTTACGGTCCGTTTTCTTTGTTGTGAACCCTTGCAAATAAATGTTTCCATACGGATCAATTAACCTTATCTCAGTACGCCATTGTCCTGTTGTTTCTTCTTCTTTAGTATAACAACCTTTGTGGAAATCGTAGAGGGGGTGAATACGTTTTCCTCTTAAAATCTTAAAAATGTTTCGTATCAAATCACTGATCAAGCATGATATAATATGAAGAGTGTTCATATAAATCTATACAAAAAATACATATTCACATCAATGTTCACATCAATCCATGACACAAACACAATCAAAACTATATAAGCAACACAACACACAATTGCAAATATAAATATAGAGCGATAAATGCAAGTATAAATGTAAAGAGATAAGTAAAAGGAAATGCAAACCGGACACGATAATTTATAGTGGTTTAGTCATGAAGCACCTCTTCGCCCTACTCCACTCCCCGAGCACCAAACTCGAGAGTTATCTTCACTAGTCAACAAGCTCCCTTTAGGCGGAGAAAACCATACACAACGTTGCTTATATCAATTTCCGACACTAAGCTAGATGTTGAGTTCTAATCTTAGCTAGAACCAATCTATCACAACACAACTTCACGACTAGTTCACGACTTCACAACTTCACAACTACTTCACAACATCACTACACAACTTATCTTCACATCTTGATCACGACTACACAACTTCTTCAATCTTCACAACTTCACACCTTCACAACTTCTTCTCACCACACTACTTATATCACAAAAAAAGGATCACCAAGATCCAACTATACTTACAACAATCACCAAATCCTAACAACTAC